>JAPDFI010000065.1:0-43570 GCA_027569585.1 Penicillium silybi
CTTTATCCAAACACAGGAGACACTATCTTGGTAACAAACTATCCATAACACGGATGACCTAGAATACACTGGGATCCTAGGATAATATAACACTGCCTAAACGCCAGGGCAGGCCATATACGTCAAACATAAAAACGACGTCGCCACACAATCCGACATTAAGTAACTTTTATATGAGTTAATATACTTTGTTTGTTACATATCCTTTATATTATAATGCCCTACTATAGACTCTAATGTATTTTTTATTAGATTTTTAAGTAAATAATCCTGTTTTTAGTGTTTCATATAATAAACATATTACACATATCTAATATATTAATTACTCTATCTATTGTTTTCTATCTATTTACAAAGTTTATCTAAAACAATTTTTAGATATTAATAATCGCTTTAGATATTAATATAGAAAACCCTAATTTAGAACTAAGATTATAATATTATAGATTCTATATATTTATATTATATATTCTTTTCTATTTCTTTTATATATTTTTATTTACTCATAGGATTATACTACCTTAAAAATAATCTTTATTTCTATTATAGCTCAATTAACTACTAAACTTTTTTCTCTTTATCCTATCTCTCTTATATAAAGACTTAAATATAGTCTTCTGTAAAAATCTAAATAAGAAAAGAAATATTTATTATAGATTAAGCTATAATCTATAATATACACTATATAGTAGATATAGGTAGCTATTATCTTATTATCTATGCCTAAGTCAATAAATTTGAAACTATCTTATATTCTAAATAGCCTACTTATCTCTAATCTAATAGTCCGTAATCTAATACTTAGTTCCCTAGTAATTCTACGTTATTCTCTTATAGCTATTAGGAATAGTTAGACTATCATTCCTTTTAGGGCTTATATATCTATAATATCTATATCTTAAAAGAAGTTCTATTATCTTCCCAGTAACTATACCTTAGGATCTTTCCATTCATCTCCTACTGAAGTATTACTAGAAGTAGTACTATATAATAAAATTTAAAATATAAATGGCCAAGTAGTTTACTAAAGACTACTATAATTAAATCTATAGATATTATATAATATATAAGGTCTGGGCTTAATATAAGATAAGCACTATATATTCCTAACTAGTTCCAATTTCATCATTAGTATTATTATTAGTATTTATTTAATCAGATAAAACCACCCCTATAGATACTACATTTGGTCTAAGTCTTTTATGTATAAAATATCTAATTGGTCTAAAAATCTAGTTTAACACCAAGGATAATAAAGCTATATAGAGGGCATATATTTCTATAAGAGAGATCCTAATAGCGCTAAGTACTTTTTTAGAAAACTATTGAATTTGGCTATCTAAAATAATTAGAGGGTTCCTGAGTACTCTTTAAATATTATATGTAAAACTTGAAGAATATGTATATCTGTAAAGTAAATATAAGCACTAATTTACTGTGAGAAATATACTAAATTCAGGGTAAATACTAAAGACCTAGAGATACATAGATAAAAAGCCATATGTACACTATAGACCTAAAAGAATAGCATATTAATAATAATAATATAATTATAGTTTAAGATTATCTATATATCTCTTTAATAAAGAATCTATAATAAATACTCCTTAAGCCTTACTATTATAATCTATTAGCTAGCTACTTTAGTTATTAAGCCTACTAATTAAATCAAAATTAGATTTTTAAATATTCTCCAAATCTTCAATGAAAGTCTCTATTATTCTTAATATATAAATGTAAGTACCTAAAATAATTAACTAAATTAACTAACAGAATGCAATATAATAGATTTTTAAATAATCAATACTATATTTAGAACTATACTAGCTGATTCTAGCTAAGAAAAATATACCTCTAATAAAACTTATTTTATATATTAAACTTATTAGATATTAGTTAGTTTTATAACACAAACTACTTTTTGTCGGTTTCTCTAAATACTCTCTCTCTAATAGATCTTACTCCTTTTATCAGATAGAACCCATTTAAAAGGAAGGCTAACTAGCGTAATTTAATTAGCTTACTATTAATACTAAGTTTATTTTCTATTATAGTACCAAGTTAGCTAAATAATTTATATTCTCTCTAATTATTCTAGAATTAAAGAGTTTAACTTGTAATTAGTATTCTTCTTTGATTAATAGGATAGCTACTAAATAGTTCTCTTATTTATATATATACTAGTTTTCTAAATATTTATATCTATTATTAAGATTTCTATTATAGTTAAGATTAGTTCTGTTAATATTACTAGATATTTAAATAATATTCTTTTAGATAACGTTACTTACTTAGTAAACTTAAAGTGTTTTATTATCTATTATAGAACAATTTTCTTAGTTACATAAATCTATTCACAGAGTTATATGTAGAGATATCTTACAGATAGTTTCCCTCTTATTTTCCAGAGTTATATCTAGGAATATTGATAGCTAATCTTTTATATTTAAATAGAGTTATTTTCCAATCCTCTTTATTGAAGAATACTCTTTTCTATGAAAGAGAGCCTAATAAATATACAGGGCTAATATTAACTATATAAGGTATATAGTATATTTAGTATGTCTAACGAAAAAGATATAAATATCTCTATATTTACTTGACATTATATAGAGGAACTTGTTATATATGTATATAATAGTGTTGTTGTTGTAGTATTTAACGTCTGGCGGACTGCAAGGTGGAACCTCCCGTGGACTATCGGGACGTGCCAAGCTATGGAGTTGTGTATATGATAGACAGCCATAAAAGACAATTCTTGCTAAAATGCTAGGCGGGTTCGCCTGTTGACCACAGTCCTTCTCCGCCGGTTGAGGTGGATACATTGGCGTTTAGAGATCGGCATGCAAAATATACACAACCAAGACCACATCTTAGAGACATAACCAAGGCCAGAAAAAAGTCTAATAAGCTCCAATCAACAAATTATTAGTAGATACTAAAAATAGATACTACAATCGAGATTCGTTCCGAATCTCATCGCGTACTGTCGACCGCTGAGGATGTAGTAGCCCTTATATACCGCAAAGAAATACAGACCGCAGACTTCGAAGAGAGGTGCCGAGTCTTCCGAAGTCTATTCCGGCTTAATGTCTCCTCAGTCCTGCACGATTGAAATCCTCTGGGAAGTCTTTGCTGCGTTTGTCGCAAGAAACTGCCTCAGTGACGAGGTAAAGATTCTCGTTAGAGCTTAACGCTATAAGGGGGAACACTGTAGGCGCTATTTGACTAAGCCTTAATATTCACGTAGAGGGGAAGACCTATGGGCTGCTATAGAGGGGAGCTTGCCGACAGGTCGCTCATAGTTAGCTTGCTAGACTGCGCGAGGTGTGATGCGCTCAGCGTTTTCGAGCATAGTAATGCGGTTGACGCTGGCCTTCAGGCAAGAGGTGTATCATACGCTTTAAGGAAGACTGCGACATCAGCAGGCGCACAATCAAAGTCCGTGCTAGATGACATCCTCCCCCCCCCCCAGCGTAATATATGCGCTGAGATCCACGACGACCTTCCTAAACTGAGTAAGCTCTCCCCGGTCATCAGCAAGTACATCCAACTGTGTTATAGGGCCATCGATAACGCCTGGAGGGGCCCTATGGAACCCAAAAGAAAGGTGGAACAGCTTTTCCACAACACTAAAGCGGAAGTGAAACCTAAGGACACTCAAAGCTAAATTTCGATTCATTTCCAGACTTAAAAGGGGTCAATTGACTGTCTAGCAAGCTAGATACCCCCTACCCAGTATCCCTTTACTTTTATAACCAACGTCACGCATTTTTATTCGTTTTCAGTTTCTTATAAGCTACTCATAATGTTTTTCACATTGCTGAGAAGAGCGATTTTTGAAGCATCAGTTAACTAATAAAACTTTAGAAGTATAAAAAGTAAAGGAGATTCTTATCTAGGAATACTATAACTAATTTAGAACTAATAGACTTTAGAACTATAATAATTTAGTATATTAGAATAGAAGGAGCCTCTAAAGCTACTATTTTAAGACTACTTTCTAATTAAAAGAAATTATAAAGAATTAAGCTACAGCCTCAGTGAGTTCTTTCTATTACATATCTCTTTAGTCTATTCTTCTAAAAAAGAAAAATAAGAGAAAGTAAAGTCCCCTATCTTATTTAGACTACCACCTAATCTAATATTTATGAAAGTAAGATTATAAATTAACTTTGTCTAAATACCTTCTCTTCTTACTTAATTGTTTAGCTCTTGATTCTATATAGCTAAAAAGAAGTAAGGATAGAGATTAGATTATATAATATTGTTAGATAAAAAAGAGAGTATTCAATATTAAAAGAATAAAGTAAAAAGATATAAATATAGTAAATTATAATTTAATAATAAATACGAAGAATTAGTAGAAAATAGGGTTTACTTAACTATTAGTGTTCTAATATAACTAAAAATATATAATATTAGTAAGATATACTACTTAGTTATATATATTATCAATTTATAATTACTTTATAGTGTGATATAGGTATGGGGAGAGTATATACTCCATTTACAGGATATTAGCTAAAATCT
This sequence comes from Penicillium silybi, assembly GCA_027569585.1. Classification (NCBI taxonomy): domain Eukaryota; kingdom Fungi; phylum Ascomycota; class Eurotiomycetes; order Eurotiales; family Aspergillaceae; genus Penicillium; species Penicillium silybi. The sequence continues at coordinate 4,534 of JAPDFI010000065.1, forward strand.
ATTTTTTTAATTAATATTTTATATATTATTATAAGTTCTTCTAGTTATAGGAAATTAATATATATCTATCGATGTATAATGATAAGGGTTACTTTTATAAGGTCGTTAAGAATAGAAATATATTAGTATAAAAGCTATTTTAAATAGATGAAAATATAAATTGACTTTTGAACATAATAAAACCCTGAAATAACTCTAAACTTAGATATCCATTGTACAAACTTAAGCTTATCTAGGGAAATCTTGATCTTAAGATTATAATGATATTATTCAACCTAAAAAAGTAATTATCATAGTTATTCCTTTTTACATATAGTGATATAGATTTCTCCATAATAAAATAAGTATTTCTAAAATAATATAATAGATATAATTTCTATTTCTTAAAATTACTTAATATAAGATATATTATAAATGTTTAGGTATAGTTATATTTTTAATCTTATATTTACTAATATTATAGATTAGTCTATGATATATACTACGTAGTAAGTACATTAGCTATTATTCTATTATTAACATTTAGGTAATTATTTAGTATCTATTTAATATTTAGGCTACTCACTTATAATCTAATAGTTAGTTGTTTAGTAATTCTACTTTATTCTGTTATAGCTACTAGCAATAGTTAGACTATGATATTTAGAATTACTTCATCTATTGATTAAATAATAATAACCCCTAACTAGCTATTATATAATTTTAATTTAGAAGTTTATTACTAAAGATCTAATTAGACTATCTAATCAGAGACTTAATTAGTCTAGCTTATACAAATTTTTAATATACCTAACTAATTTATATACTATACTACTTATATAGTAGCTTTAGTAGAGGCTCTAGAATATATAGAGAAAACTACTATTATACTATTATAACAGAAATTATTTAGTATACTAAGGTCTCCTTTTTTTTCCTTATTTAAAACGAAGATAATAATTAAAGACCTAGCCAGACAATAGTAAGGATATAATAAAAAGTACCCCATTATATATCCAAGTATTAGATATCCTAAATGAATTATGTCAAGCTTATATTCTCTCTTATTGTAGAAGTTATATTAATTAGTACTATTATCTAAGCCTTTTTATTTAATTTTTATTATACTAATTACTTAGATATAGACTTGTTCTACTACTAAAAATTATCTAGTTAACCATCAAAGGGCCTAGCTTTTTTTTATATCATAAGCTAGCTAGCTAAAAATCATTAATATCTCTTCTATTTTTGAGTAACTCTATATGATAGCTAAAATATATATTACTAAATAAATAATTTTAGCTAATTACCTATTCTTTATAAAAAGTTGTCTTTTAATATAATATTTTTTATTATTACTTCATTATTAGGTTTATTAATCTAACATTTATTTAACTAAAACAATATTTCCTGAAAACGTTAACATGCTAAAACCATCTATATAAATTAAAAACATTTTATTTTAAAGAAATCCTATTTTATAAAGTAGGCTTACCCTACCACCTATTAGATCTAAGTATAAAGTAAAACTTTATATCTTGATTGTGTAGTTTTTTAGACTATTATTGAATTTATTCATACCATATGCTATTATTTCCTATAATAATAACTGGGACTATATTAATATATTAGGGATCTTAATATCTTATCTTGAATATTAGTATTCTGATTATCTCTATTATAGAAAATTATTAATTATTAACTATATAGGTGGTAACTATATAGGTGGTAATTATATAGCGCTTATTTCTATCTAGGTTCTTAGGGGGATCTTGGGGTGTCTATTATATCCTAATATAGATTCCAAATAGCCTTATATAGGTTAACCATAATAACTATTCTCCCTTTTTCAAAGGCCATCTATAACTCTTAGTATTAAATGAATTTAAGTCTGGATTATTTTAATAAATTGTTCACTCATCTTCTTACCCTAGTCTATCTGGAGGTCTATACCCTTTTTTATTGTAACACCCTTTTTATTGTAATTAAATATAGATTACTTTCCCTCCCTTTAGGCTGCTTCTAGTCTATAACTCTCCTTTCTGGGCTCACATTTCATAGATACTAAGATAAGTATCCCCTTAAATAGTTCTATCTTCTCTAGCCTTAAACTAAGTTCTTATACTAATTAAGCCCTTTATATAGACTATAAGTAATAATATTATATTAGCTACAGGCAAACGTTTTATTAGCAAATCCTAACTGTAATAAAATAATATATTTAGGTTTCTAGATATCCTCAGTCTTTTTCGAATAGCCTTAATAAAATATCTAAGATACATATGTAGAATATCTAGACACTGGGTTAACCAACTTTCTCTAGTTAATATTTAATAATAAGAAACTTATATTATTTAGTTTATCTCATATTAAACCTTGTAATATATAAATATTTATAGATTAATATAACTAGAAGGGACTTTAATTTAGTGATTAGTTCTCTTGGGACAGTATTACTGGTATTCAAAAGAATATATAATAATAAGAATTATTAATATGCTATAGTATAACTTTTTTCTGTTGCGTGAGCTTTTAGGGCTAAAACGTAATTAGATGATAGTCATTTTAGCTATCAGATCATAACGTTATACTTATTCTTTGTGTATTCTTTATATAGTAACTAAATACTACTAGCTTACTTACTATTCTTACGTTTTTAATTAGAGATATAACTAAATAAGCAATTTCAGAGAAGTTCTTAGAAAGACAAAGTGTCAATAGAAATTAGATATTATAGCAATTCTATAAAAGAAGCTATAAAGTAATAGTAGAAATATATGGAAGACAGACCTATTATATTATTTATTAACATAATAAAAGAACTTATTTTAGTATCGTTCTGAACTTCTTAAGTTTAAATTTAAAAAACAGTACATATATTGATCAAGCTAAAATTTACAACTGTATATTTAAAATAGTTATAATAAATATACAATATATTTTTCTGTTTATTGTGATTTTGAATATAAACCTAATAGCCTAGTAGGTGTCTTAGATATTCATTTCACTAAAATATTAAATATTTATCGATTAATCTAAGATATTTAAAACAAAAGATAAAAAGGTTAATGGTTAAAGAATCTTAATCTATGATATTTAGTATATAATTAGAGGGAGTCATTTTTTAGCGTAAGGCTCCTTAATATTTACTTTTTTTTAATAAAAAGGATTTCATAAGATATGTTTTATAAGACTTAAGAGCTTTATTTAAGACAACGAGTAGGTAGAGCTATATGAAGATAATTTGTTGGATCCAAATTTATAGTATAAAGATTGATAGTTTTCCATAAATAATTTAGCCGTGTTATTGGATAATATTATCATAGTAATATTTATGAAAAAGATTAAATAGAAAACTGGTAAGACATAATTCCTGAAGAATAATGAGTCTTCTTTTAAAGTATAGACTATACTTAATTATAATATATAAATATTTAGATTCACCTCTATATATATATTTATAATAATAATTAGCAATAGCTAGGTATTATAAATAAATATATTAAAGCTATCTTTAATTGGAGCTCCTATACGCCTGATTTATCTCAACTTTTTTTAAGTTATGCATTTAGATAAAGGAGTAATTAGTTATGTCTATTCTAGTATAATTATTAACGTTTATGAACATTATAATATTATTTCAAACAGTAATTAATATACAAAAATAGGATATAGACTTTATTAAAGATACCAGATTAGTATTATAGGGTTTATTCTAATCTTAGTATTTTTTTTGTAATTATACCTTTTAGATAAATCTAAGCTTAGTAAAGATAGTTTAGCTTAAGGTAATTAGGACTATTATAAATAAAATATTAAAGGATTCTATTGTTTTATTAGTAAGATGTTACGGATAATTTAAAGAATCTTTGTTAAGTAATAGTTGCTTCCAATTTCGATTAGGCTATCTGAATGGGTTATTGAATATCTAAATTAATCAATCTAAAGATATTTAAACTCTCAATTCTAAGATATTTTCGAGATACTCAGAAAAGGATATCTTAGGGCTAAAATACCTTAATTAAAATCCTTTTTTAATTATAAAGATAATTCACAGCTTAGGATTAACCTTCCAAATTATGTATATGAGAAAAATAATAAACACGCACTGAAACACCTCTACGTAGAAGCTGAGTCGACTCTGAGGCCTTACTTTATCTTCTATCTAATAGAGTCTATCCTAAAAAGAGTTCTTTTTTAATTCTTTATTAGACTAATAAATTATATCTAGGCAAAAAAAAGCAAAAGTAAATATTTAATATTGTATAAAATATCTTAAAATATCCAGACAGTGGAATTTCTCGAAGTTAAAATAGTTTTTTAATTTATTTTTAAATAACATGGAGACTAATAGAGTTATATATTAGAGGTAGAGTTTAGTCTTTAAAAATTGAAATTCTAAGCTCTATATATCTTCTATAATCTATACATATCACGGCATTTTCGAACAGGATTAACTATACTAATAAGATTAATAAACTGTTTCTGACATTTTTAAACACGGAATCTTATTTTAAAAATAAAGATATCATTAATTGTAATATCTCTTTTTATATCTAGATGACTAAAAAGAGGATACTAATTTAGCGCCAAATTAATAGGATTTTAACTAAATTAGCTAATAGTATATAAGATAATTTATTTAGGTAGCTTTAATATATTTAATATAATATTTAAATTTTTTTTTGCGTTTTTACCTGGATATAATTTATTAGTCTAATAATTGAAGAAGACTCTTTTTAGGATAGACTTAGAAGATAAAATAAGTCCTCAGAGTCTAGTTAGCTTCTACATAGAGTTTTTTCGGTGTGTATTTATTTATTGTCTTTCTCTTATATAGAGAGAGAGGAGGATTTACACTATTAGAGTGAAAGGTTGAAAGAACAAAATAATAACTATGGGTTCTAGATAAGAATCCTAGCAGTATAACTAAACTAAACTAATCCTTAGAGGTGAATGAACTTAGCGTTAGGTTGAATATACTAAATATCTTGAACTATAATACCCTTATTACGGTATGACCGTCAACCCCACGAAACACCACCGCATCGGCACCGGATCGCTGTCGGGGACGAACCCCCCTAATAAAGGAATAACGCTGATTCCCTCCGGCGCGGATAAACGAGCCCTCATCGGCGACTCTCTCTGGTGCTTTAATCACCGACCACGCAGATCGATTGATCACTTAGATGAGCTTATTCCGATGTACAGGGTAGCTCGGTTTGATAGTGAAGCTCTGCACTAGCGAGGTACCGAGTATAAGGGCGGCAGGAAGCCTACTAGGTCGAGGGGTTTAGAGCAGTGATGTGAAAGAATGAAAGAAGCGAGAGACACGTGATCATACAAAGAGATAAAAGAGAAGGCAGAAGCCTTAATATATATTCTTTCTTCAAGGATTAGTTCAGTTGCAATCCCATACCGATTCGTGGCCTTTTCGGTAGCATACCGGATCATTATCTTCTCCCTTACCTAGTCAACCCCCCCTCCTTAGCAACCCTATCTGCATAAGTGCATACTTATGGCATGTCCGACTACTAACTTACTAAGAAGGCTACTATTGCATACTCCGCCGCCAAAATATCCTAACTAGAGTACCTTAGGATATAAAATAAGACATTTTATACACTCTTTATATAGATTAGCTCTATTATAGCTAGGGAAGGATAGTGTAACTCATTATTTTATCTTATATGCCTCTATATATGAGAATATAGATAGTGTTAATAGAAAAAAGAAATTTTCAAAATAATGAATTTTCCATTTTAAAATAGTTATTTAATAAGCCCACAGAAATATTGTACTATGAATTTTTATTTTTATTTTAACCATGTCAGCTGTGCTTATATACCACGCAGACCGCTACAATTAAGCCTTTTTTTCATCTCCCCAATATGCTGCCATTCCGTGGATCCCACTCTCCCCTAGTGGACGACTTGGCTCGCACAGGTCTCCCACTTTACTATTTAATTACCAATCCGAAGTCTCCTGCTAGTTATTATTTTTAAATATTAAAATCCGGGATAAACAAGATATGATCAATTTTGCATATCATTTTTATGTAACGAACAGTGCAAAGTTAAATAACCAGATCAATAGAAGAAATTCAATAAGAAATTTTAATGTAACCGGTAAGCGAGTGAGCCACCCTAAAACACCGTATTAAAAGCGATAAATTATAATGTAATATCTTACCAAAGTCTATAATAAGGCCTTTTCATATTCCTATACTCACAGTAGTATATCTAAACTGTTTCCGAAGTCTTATAGAATTTTGGAGATATTACGGTTGCGAAATATATATTTGCGACTTGAGTAAGCGTAATTTTCGGTGATCTATGGAAATAATTATGATTTTGGGTTCAAATGAATATATATTATTTTAAATACTGGTCAGTGTTTATACATTAAGAACTGAGTAAATATAACTTATGGTTGTTGAGATATAATTTATTAATTAATATAGTTTTTTGGGGTGGCTCACTCGCTTATATGGCTCACTGGCTACGTTAAGCTTCTTTTAATCACTATTTTTTCACATCGAAGATAATATGAATATTTTGAGGTGTGTCTTCCCGCTTGTAAAAAAATTATTGAACATGTAGAATAACATAATCGACCGTTTTATACGCCGGAATTGCATTATGTTGCAATTTTCTTTTCCATGATTCATTTAAATTAGACTAAAGACAGGGGCTAGTATGTAAAAAAAAGAGAGAGGCTAATCATCAGGGTATTCATCCTTCACGTTACTAACAAAGGCCCTTGTTACCTCATCCCACCGTTTGAAATGCTTCCCTGCAATGGCAGTCAAACTTTGCGGTAACTCTGTGAGATGAGGGAGAATAAGCTCAATATTCTCCTCGGCCACGTACCGGACACTTCGATCCTCAACCCTGGGGACTCAATTAGCTTGGTGCCGACAGAAACGAAGCTCGGTTGGCTTACAGGACGTGATAAAAGCTCTGATGTCGGCCAGCCTGCAGGCGATCAATCCCCATTCGCCTCATCCACTGTTCTCCTGCGCCGCATTCAGAATCCCAGCCGGTGATAATAGCCCGATAGTGGTAGCGACGATGCCGAAAGACTTGGCCAACCATGTATCGAATGTTCTTATTCTCATCGGTCCGCCTGCGCACCTGCTTGGGTATTTCGTCGACTGCGCGCATGACGTGGAGACTTTCCAGTATGTGCTCGTGCTCAAACAGTCCGTGAAACAGAGGAGCGATGTACTGCTCCACCAGGAATATATCGGACGGAAAATCGGTAGCGAACAATTCCATCAGCCATGGTAATTGATGTCGCAGGTCCATTGGGCGCGAATCACCCAAGAGAAGCATTGAAGACCACAGGGCCGCGTATTTAGCACTCACCATGTCCACTGAGGTAGATCCAATGTCGGGGTGAGCAGACGCAGAATGAATAGAGTTCAGGATGTTTTTGCTGCAGCGCAAGACAATATCCGAGGCCAGAGCATCGCCCAGAAACTCGGTCTGATCCGATACACCGAGGAAAACCAATTGGTCTCGTAGATCAGATACAGCGGTCTCTCTTGCCCCTCGGAACGGATCCAGATACATTGGAGGACCTTGTTCCGTATCGGCCAGAGAATTGCCGCTCATGTCGAAGCCCGGCCTCGGAGTGATGACGACATGGACGTGAAATGGGAACCCGCACGGGTGGGCATTCAGCCCCAGCTCCTGGGCTGCGTAGCAATAGATGGCAGCCGAGATCAACGGCAGCGAGTTGTGCCCGGGACTCCGTAGAGCTAGTCCCAGGAAGTTATGCTCCAGGGAATGATACTCCCGTCCTGCCTCAATTCCGGTGAGATTGTTCACTTGCAGCCACCGCGCGAGCTCTAGAGCTTTCTCGCGAGGGCTGAGATCAAAGTCGGGATGGGATGCAGTGAACTGGTCAACAATTGTAGCCAGCATGTGCCGTATCTAGACGTTTGTCAGAAAAAAAAGACAGTTGAAAGATTGGATCTCGGAGTTGATTGACCTCATCCAAGTCCCCATATCCGCTCTCCGGGATAAACAGATCGAAGGCGCCCAACGCGCGCTCAAGCGATACTGGTTCTCCACGCCTGAGTTTAGCCCATTCAGGCACTGCAATGCTTCTGTGAAGGCAGGTCAACAGCGCTCGGGCATAATACCTGTAGTCATTGGTTAATAACGAGGCACGGCGACTATGGATTGAAAGTTTTAAGCCGACCTTCTTGCAAGGTGATCTTCTCCGGACTCCACTTCACTGTGTCGCAAAAGCGTGTCTTTCGCGTCGTATCCAAAATCAATGACGGCCCGGAATTTCTCAATGCGCCCCGTCTGGCTAGCAAGAATACTATCAAGAAGTTGAGTGGCGGAGCGATCAATGCGGTATCTCAGGACAAAGAGCGCTTTCCAGTCGACCGTCGACGCCGGACTCGCCAGTTTCCGAAGAATCCCATGGCTTTTATCCCAGGACTTGTAATGGGCTTGGCAGTAGTGGCGCCAGAGCAGAGGCTCGTTGGTCACATTTTCGAAGCGGCGACTGGTTCGCTCAAGTGCAGCAGAGGAGCGAGGGTGGGAGTGGCATAGAATCGAATGAAGGATCTCGTCCGGAAGGTGATTCAGAGACAGAAGCATGCCTGTAGGCGAGAGAAGGTTCCGGGGGCGTGAGAGAGAGGAGATAAAGAGCCCCTCACTGCGATCGACTGAATCCCCGAGGGATAAGGGTAATTTATAACCATGGAATGGCAACCGTGGGAGTTTTGCGTCAGACTGAAGATATTTCGAAGGGTGTAGGTGTAGTCTAACGCCAGCGTTGGACCCTCATTCGGCCTGGACGTGGATGATAGGTTTGGAAGGGAGAAGCTGGAGCTGACAGAGCTGGAGCTGGGGTTGCTAAGCGGAGACACCGAGAAACCGACGCGGAGAAAAAGCTCGCTTTTGCCTCCCACTACGTTCCCGCGTCGGGATCCGCATCGAACTACACGGGCATCCTGATGCTTGAAGGGGATTCCTGATCTTTTCGGTCGAATCTTCCTTCTCCTTTCTCTCTCCTCCCTCCCCTCCTCCGCCGGGTATGGGTCAATCTCAATCGACTGGGTCAAAGGGCCCCAATGCCCAAGAGCAACAGTCCGAACGAAAGACGGACTATTACGAGTTGCTCGGCGTTGCGTCAGCTGCTACCGATGATGAGTAGGCTCTCCAGGATCACATCAACTCTCCGAAAGGCATCCGCTAATTTCAACAGGATCAAAAAAGCATATCGAAAGAAGGCCCTCGAACTGCACCCCGATCGCAACTACGGAAATGTCGAGGAGGCTACAAGGCTTTTTGCTGAAATCCAGTCGGCCTACGAGGTGCTCGCGGACCCTCAGGAGCGTGCCTGGTACGATTCCCATAGCGACGCGTTTTTGGGCACCAACGGAGGTTCTGAGGGGGATCAACATTCGTACAACATTCGGGTCACCACAGCGGAAGATGTCCTTAAGGTTTTTGCAAAGTTCAGCCCTCGGATGGAGTTCTCGGACTCACCGACTGGATTCTTCGGCGGTCTTAGTGACCAATTTTCCCAGCTGGCCCTGGAGGAGCGACTGGCGTGTCAATGGGAAGATCAAGACATGGTGGACTATCCGCCCTTTGGAACCCGTGACGACGATTTTGAAAGTGTCGTGCGCCCTTTTTACGCCGCATGGAGTGGGTTCTCTACGAGAAAGTCCTTTTCCTGGAAGGACGCTTATCGTCTCTCCGAGGCCCCGGACCGCCGGATCCGCAGGTTAATGGAAAAGGAGAACCGACGCCTTCGAGATGAGGCTATTCGCGAATTCAACGACGCCGTGCGGTCCCTGGTAGCATTCATCAAGAAGCGGGACCCACGTTACAAGGCTAATGCATTGAATGAGGCTCAAAGACAGGAGACTCTTCGTCAGTCAGTGGCAGCCCAGGCAGCAAGATCACGCGCGATGAATCAAGCCAAAATGCGCGAGCATGTCGTCCCCGAGTGGGCCCAGTCCGAAGAACCTGCGGCCTACGACAGTCAGGAGACCTCGGAGAGCGAGGTCGAGAGCTTTGAATGCGTGGCGTGCCACAAGCATTTCAAGAGCCAGAAGCAATTCGAAGCTCATGAACGTAGCAAAAAGCATTTGAAGGCTGTGAAACAGCTGCGTCGAGAGATGCTATTGCAGAACAAAGAGCTGGATTTAGAGCCCGCGGTCCAAGTTGATGCATCCAGTCAAACAGCTGCCGCATCTCGTGCCTCCGAAACCATCGATGATGATGGATATGAGGAATATCATGACTCCAACTCGCTGAACAATCAACCAGATGGCTCTTTTGTCCGAGAATCCGAAAATTCGGAAGATACTGAATCGAAGAGAAGTCAGAGTCATCCTTCGGGCCCCGGGTCGGATGACGACAAGTCTATCGAAGATGAGGACTATGCGTCTAGGGAAACCATCGAAACGAGGCTTCGTTCGGACTTCGATTCTTTGCAAGATGGTGACCCGATCACTCCACTGACCGAGCAACTGTCCTCTTCTGGGCTCGACGATCGACCAGCCGCGCCGCAGGTCGGCAAAGCTAAGCAGAAGCGGGCCAAAAAGGCAGCTCGACATACTGAAAGCTCCGTCGGGTTGAGCTGTTCGAACTGCGGTGTCACTTTTGCGTCGAGGAATCAATTGTTTGCCCACATCAAAGAAAATCCCTCCCATGCTCAACCACTTGCGAAGGGTAAAAGACGATGAACGAGTCACATGATCGATCGTCCTACCTGGACTCTCTCTGGTCTTTTCTTGTGAGGCATGGGTATATATAGAAATGTCACGTCACATCGTCTCCGGAAAGGCCCCATCTCATTATATCTATGTGCATGTCTACATCGTCTGCGCCTTTCGCGGACGGGATCGGGCAAGATATCGAATCTTATCCAAGACCGGCCCGGGAGTTCTTCACCACCTGCGCAACGGGCTGGAGGATACCCTTGTTATTGGAGGCTCCGAGTGCAGTGCCGCTGCTCCATCCCATCTTCTCCAGCATTGCTCGCCCCCGGTTTTCTGCACCAATCTCTGGCGCAGAGGCACCAACCACATCCCCCTCCATGTACGAGACAGCTCCGCCGACAGCTCCTCGCTTGCTCTTGATTGGTTTCCCCCCATCTGAGCCCCAGGACTGGAAAAGTCGGCGATTCAATTTTCGCCCGGATAGTAGATGGTCAACTCTGGAAATGGTCTTGCGTGTGTATGAAGGGGTGCGCGAGGTTTTGACGAGTACTGGGAACCGCGCAGGTCCATTGCCGCGGGATTGCGATTTCAGATTCAAGGTGTTGGCCAGCTCATGGATTGTCTTTCGATGGTTCTTGGTCATGGGTGGCAGCGATAGACTAGGCCGGGTCAGTCAAATTGGTGGGAACGGCGCAAATCTCACGCACCTGGTCTTGGATGAAAGTAGGAAAATTCGCATTTCAGTTATCAATTCCTCCAGGTTCATCCCTTTCGAATACTTGACCTTCAAGTCCGCGTCTCCGGGGTCTCTACCCAGCAATCCTTGAGAGCGAAGCTCCTGTCGTTCCTTCTTCTTGGCCTTCTTTTTCTTGCGGTCGGTTTGCCATGCCTCTTGTAAATTAAACTCAAGATCACTGTCAAGGTCACTGCCAGAAAGCATTAGGTCCAGCGTAGGGGGGTTTTTGCCCTTGCCCTTTTTCTGCAGGCTGGGCCTGTTGAAATCCATAATATCGAATCCATAATAAGGGTCGGCCTCGAGGGCATCTGCGAATGCTGAAGCCGACGCAAACCCATGATTTCCCCCGCGACTGCCCTTGGTCCTCTGTGTGGAGTATCTGATGGCCAGTTCTTCAAGAAGCTCGGTGTCAATGTCCCCCTCGATGTCCAGGTCGGATTCGTCGGAGTCCAACTCAGCAAGGTCGTCATCTGAGCTTACGGCTGCTTCCGGTTCCGTATCAAGGTACATTCTAGACAATACTGATTCCTCTGCGTTAAAAACACTCAAAACACGTATCATCCGGGTGACTCACCATCGATCGAGCTTTGGACTTGAGCCTCGTCGTTGTAGTCTGCACGGGATCTTGCCAGTTCGGCATCAGGGTCAATGATACTTAAACCCGACAATGCTGGATCTGCAGTAGCATGGCCAACGCCAATGCCGCCTTCTGCTTCAATGTGCACGTAGGAATCCGCGTCCTCTTCTGCGTGGTAATGGCGATCCATGTTGGCGATATAGTCCGCCAGCGGATCGTTTTCCTCCTCGTGGGACCCGCATGTCTGTCGCACGTCTGAGGTGGTGGGGCTTTGACTGGGTTCTGGATGGAGGTCCGAATGCGTGGGTGGATCTACCTCCATCGTGATGGGTGTCAATTGAGTTTCGGATGCAGTGTGCAGAATTCCTTGCAGCTCATTGTTGTCGGTTTCAATCACAATGGGCTTCTGGTTATTCTTGCGCCCCATGAAAACAACTTCATCCTCGCTTGAGTCGTCGGAATCGCTCGGTTCTGATCGGGGTGTTGGATTTGGAAGTCCTGTATCGATGACCTGCTGCCCTGTCGAATCAAAGAAGAATGTGCCTGCAAGAGCATCGTCGGTCGGGTCCGACGGCCCTTCTATCCCGGTTTTTGTCGCCTCCGATGCGGTTTCTGCTCGACCGGGCTCACCACGATCGTCCGGGCTGGCATCTTCGGATTCGCTCCGTTTCAATTCACCCGCGCTCACGAATTTGACAGCCTTGTAACGGAGAATGCTATTTGTCCATAGGCGAGTGTGTGTTTCGGTGTTGAGCGCCTCCTGTTGCATGGTAAATTGATGTGGCGATGGCTCTGCGAATGGTCAGTGGCGAAGTGATCCCCGCGACGAATAACTACCTACTAGCAGCCATCTTTGGGCCCCGCTTGACGCGGGCCTTCGCTTTCCCATGACGGGCCATGGGTGTTGGTGCTGGTTTGGGTAGATGGAGAAGTGAGGATTTCTTGATCGCTCCCGCATGGGCACATGGGTGGGCCGGGCGGTGGGGGCAGATGGAGACCCAAGATCGCAGCGTCATAGGTCAACGTACGCTTTCCTGTTTTGACATGAACTTGATGACATTTCATAGTGAGAGCATGTATTGAGAGCTTTGGGTATTCAAGAAGATCGACATATGAGAAGGAAGCTCAAGGCGCCGAGTGTTTGCGTAATGACGTTGTGCCTTGGCGAGGTACCGAGACCGAGACCGTGACCGTGACCGTGTCTGTGACCGAGACCCCTGCGAGGTTACAAATTCACTGTGGGAATATCTTTTTCATTTCAATTTGGGCCCTTGTTGTAGCTTCGCTATTCGTCCTCTCTATCGTGCGGTGCCATGCGGACTTTGGGTTTTCGGTGATAATCCGCAGATCTACATTTCTTAGGCCCGATATATATCGCTATTGATCGCAGCACCTCCAACCTTACTACAACACACCGACCCCCCGCTCCCTTCCCAACTCCCACGCCATCGGGCCCAAGAGAACCGAAGTGACCAACAGAGATGACAGGGGTGGATCTAGAGAAATGCAAACGTATCGTGCAGTACTTCTGGGACCCAGAGCCTAAGAATGACATGGCGCCAGACGCCGTGATCTGGTGCCTGGGCCAAATGTATACCCCTCATCACCCGCACGTTGACCGCGGCCAACCCGGTACGTTATGAATCTGAATGCCCTGTACCTCCGGGGCCCAAGAGGAGCAACTGATATCCGACCAGACAGACATGACACCGCCTCAAGTTCGGCGCGAGCGGGAACGCCAACTGATCCCGCTGGATTCACATGGCCAGAAGCATTCCTGAAGGACTTTGAATCTAGAATATGGATGACCTACCGCTCCAACTTCACCCCCATCCCGCGAAACAACACGCCGGAAGCGATGTCCTCGATGACACTGGGGGTCCGCCTTCGAAGCCAGCTGATGGACTCGCAGGGCTTCACGTCCGACACCGGGTGGGGTTGCATGATTCGATCTGGACAAAGCCTGCTCGCAAATACCCTCTGCATTCTACTACTTGGCCGAGGTGACTGAAGGAACCTGGATACGATTTTCGCAATAGAGCTGACGAGAACTATAGACTGGCGAAGAGGCCAGGAGCCCGAAGAAGAATCCAAACTACTTGCCATGTTTGCAGATCACCCGGAGGCTCCCTTTTCAATACATCGATTCGTCTACTGTGGTGCCGAGTCCTGCGGGAAGTACCCTGGGGAATGGTTTGGGCCATCAGCAACCGCTCGGTGTATCCAGTACGTCGCCCACGTAAGCCCACGAAGCAAAGCTGACCCAATAACGACAGAGCACTCTCGAACGAATGCCAAGATTCAAAACTGAAGGTCTACGTAACCAACGATACATCCGATGTGTATGAAGATCAGTTTACTCGACTAGCCCGCGGAGAAAATGGACACATCCAACCGACACTCATTCTCCTGGGCCTGAGGCTGGGGATCGAGCAGGTCACCTCGGTATATTGGGACGGACTTCGAGCCGCCTTGCAATATCCACAATCGGTGGGCGTCGCAGGGTACGTAGTGCCTCCAAAGGACAAAACGAGGAAAAGGCTAACGATTGAGGATACATCAGTGGACGGCCATCGGCATCTCATTATTTCATGGGCGTACAGGATTCACACCTGTTCTTCCTCGATCCGCATTTCACACGCCCCGCGATCCCTCTACGGCGGCCGGACGAACTGTATACTCCGGAAGAGGTGGATAGCTATCACACCCGACGGTTGAGACGGATCCACATCAAGGACATGGATCCTAGCATGCTGATCGGATTTCTGATTCGAGACGAAGCGGATTGGGTGGATTGGAGGGAGCGGGTCAAATCCACGCCGGGGAAGCCGATCATTCACATCGTCGCCAGCGGAGCGCAGTCGGTTGAGGGCCACGGGCGAAAAGAGGCGTTGGATGAGGTTGAAGCACTGGACGATTCGGATGCGCTAGAATGAAGACCGAGAGACGAACCTGCCGATGGAAGTGAGAATGCAAAGCGGTTTGTACAGAAGCTAGAGGAAGAATAATGTTCAATGCAATCAAGCATTTGGAATTTCGCGTTCTAGTTGGAGAGGGTAAACCGTGCAACCCGCCCCAGACCCGAGTTATGTTACACCGCACGCATCGAGTAGTAACCATCAGAAAAAGTCGCCCATCGGGGTAAAGAAAATTGAGACCATCCCATGACACATTAGAAAACCCGCAAAACACCCATAACCGACCGCCTCAGAGCCCAAAAAAGATCAGGAGGCGGAGAAAAAAGCAATACCGCAAGAAACGAAAAAAAAAACTCATGAACCGCTTATTTGGCGGAGGAAGAGTACTTGGTGACGGCCTTGGTACCCTCAGACACGGCGTGCTTGGCCAGCTCACCGGGGAGGATGAGGCGGACGGAAGTCTGGATCTCCCGGGAAGAGATGGTGGACTTCTTGTTGTAGGCGGCAAGCTTGGAGGCCTCGGTGGCAACGCGCTCGAAGATGTCTGGATTCCAGTCAGAAAATCACGCGTTCCGACGCGTTGAGGGTGGGGGAATATCAAAACATACCGTTGACGAAGGAGTTCAGGATGGACATGGCACGGGTGGAGATACCGGTGTCGGGGTGAACCTGCTTGAGCACTAGAAAAACCAAAACATTAGCGGACGCGTCCGGATGTGGCGGAAAAACGGGCTCCGAAATCGAACTCACCCTTGTAGATGTAGGAGGAGTAGGTCTCCTTGCGGGTCTTGCCACGCTTCTTCTTCTCGCCAGAGGCGGCGGCGGTCTTCTTGCCAGCCTCCTTCTTCTCAGCGGGGGCCTTACCGCCAACGGGGGCCTTGCCGCCGGTGGAGGGCTTCTTCTCAGCTGCCTTGGGGGCCATTTTTGATGATAGTCACAAAAAGTGAAAGGTTGAAAGAGTTTGAAAGGGTGTTGGAAGATGGAGCGTGGATGGGGATGGAGAACAGAGATGGAGTGGGAGGGAAAAGTAAGAGAAACGCGGTGACGAGGGAGGCGCGGTCTTTATACTGGGCGGGTACAGGGCCAGTTGATCCTGAGGGGTGCAAAGGAGGCGGAATTTCAATACGGTCACGGCTGTGTATGATCTGTATGATTAAGAGGGGGTCGACGCGTCTCAAGGCGGGCGGGGCCCGCTCAAGAGCGCGGGGACCACGGTCAAGTATGTGTAACGCCTAATACAGCGGATAGATTACCGCACCTTACCTGATGCGGCATGCGCCGCGCCCCGTGATCCGCACCCTGATTGGCCGATCCCGCTAAGCGAGAGCGTGATCTGGAGGTTGTTTGATGCGCCCCAACGTCACCCTCACCGCGTCCTTATAAATCCCCTCCGCTTCCACACGCTGCCCTCCCACCTGCTTTCGCAACCTACGCTTCCATCTTCTTCGACATAACCATCTTCTTTTTCAAACCAAACCCCCAACCCACTCATATCTATCAACATGACTGGCGGAAAGTCTGGCGGCAAGGCTAGCGGCAGCAAGAACGCTCAGTCGTAAGTAATCCTGCGCTTTGAATCCTCGCATCGACGTCTCATTCTGACATCAATATTTTTCAGCCGTTCGTCCAAGGCCGGTCTCGCCTTCCCCGTTGGCCGTGTCCACCGTCTGCTCCGCAAGGGCAACTACGCTCAGCGTGTCGGTGCCGGTGCCCCCGTCTACTTGGCTGCCGTTCTCGAGTACCTCGCTGCTGAGATTCTCGAGTTGGCTGGTAACGCCGCCCGTGACAACAAGAAGACCCGTATCATTCCCCGTCACCTTCAGCTCGCCATCCGCAACGATGAGGAGTTGAACAAGCTCCTGGGTCACGTCACCATCGCCCAGGGCGGTGTCCTCCCCAACATCCACCAGAGTACGTTCCAGTCCATCCGCATTTGTCAAATTGAAATCAAAATCACTGACTCGTTTCCCTCAGACCTTCTCCCCAAGAAGACCCCCAAGGCCGGCAAGGGCAGCCAGGAGCTGTAGATGGCTTCTTTTATTTCGCGGATTTGTTTTGTTTTTCCGGCGCGGGTTGGTTCATTGACACGATAATGGGGTTATGGGATGGGCACGTTATGGCTCTGCGTTTTCTCTTTTCTTCAGTTTCCAGGTTGTACATTATGCCTGCGGGCATGGAATGATACCGACGAACTCAGCTTGTTCGAGGGATTTCAGTTTTTCGGATAACTACCCCTGGGCATATGGCCGAATCAATCAAAAGATTCTAGGTCCATCAGAGTCTATTCTTTTACGTCAACTTTCCCATTCTTTTCAGTATTATATGCGCTTTGCTTTCGTATACATCGGTGATTTAGCGCTGCACTCAAATTGCTATTCCATTTGGACTCGCTACTACTACGCATCTCGTAGACTTGCAGCACTTAAGTGAAACTCGACGGGTGCAGTTCAATCTACAGATTTTAGAATGATCCGTCAAAATGGAGGGTACTTCATTTGCAGTACGCGAAATTACATAAACACGGTTTTGATGCCAGGGAAATCTTCTAGTGGGCGCCGGGAGCTTCCGCATCTGCACGACATTAGTATGGCGCCGGTGAAGTGATACATCGAGTTGATGGGCCAACGTACAGGGCAGAATCCGAGCCGGCAAGTTCCTCTCCCATTTGCTTCCTGTAGCCAATGTAAGTGGTGTGCATGAGACACGACCGGCAGCAGGGACATACCTCCAGGGGCGGTCGGCGGCCGGTAGGGATCCGGATGTTTCCACTCCTCCAACAATTTCTCCGTCTCGCGCAAAAGGACCTGGGTTCGTCACGTAAGTGCAAGGTTCAATTGAGGAATCCGAGGGGTCGTGGTTGTACCTGCTGCTGGCGAGGATCGCGGACGTCCTTGTTGGCCTCGAACAGAGAGCGGATGTAGACAGCCTGTCCGCGCCACACCGACCGGTGGACGGCCCAGTCGAGGGACAGCTTCAGGGAGCGCCGATACAGCGAGCTATATACCGGGGTCAGAGACATTACGGAAGTCGAGGCGGGTTTCACTCACAGGGCGGAGGACATGATGGGCTCTCTCGAGACCAGGAAAGGGAAAGGATAGAGAAGGGTCGTTAACGAGACGGGCGCGAAGAGTCAGCTAGACAATGCGCGTCAATCCGTCAGTCCGAGATGGAGATGGATGCGGGTTGACTATTCTCGGCTTCCTCATTTGATGCACTTCTGCACAGTGGGTGTCTACAGACCGCCGTATCCCAGGAAAAACATTACTCCGGCCGGATGCCCTTTCCGCATCTCGGCTTCGGGAGGTCTTGGGCTTCGGCTACGTAACAGCAACAGGTCGAGAAGGGGCTTTTTTTCCTCCCTTCCCTCTTTCTTCGATCCACCTTCTATACCTTCTCCTCTGGGAGCTTTACTTTGTTGTGTTTGATTTGCAAAGTTGTTTTCATCATGGCTGCTCGCCTTCCTCTCGCGCGCCTTTCGGGCCAGCGCTTGACGACTTTGACCCGGGCTACTCGGGCTCCCAGCCGGCTTCGCGCCGTCCAGGGCCTTTCCACCCTCACGCGCACCAATGCCTCTCCGCGGGCCTCCGGCCTGCTGCAGGCATCTTCCGGGTAGGCATACTACACGACCATGCGCCCTTCGACCCGATGACTGACCCTATGGACCAACAGCATCAACGTGTCGCGCAACCTCGCTCCTTTCGTCGGCTCTCAGATCCGGACCTACGGTAACTATGGCGGCTCTCAACTTTCTTCAATGAGTGAGATTGTGCTAATACCACCCGTGTTCTAGCCGACAGCATCGTCAAGGTTCCCCAGATGGCCGAGTCGATCACGGAGGGTACCCTGAAGCAGTTTTCGAAACGTATGCACCCATCTTCTCATTTTTCTTACCGCCAGTACTGAATCGATTCTTAGAGGTTGGCGACTTCGTTGAGCGTGATGAGGAAATCGCCACCATCGAGACCGACAAGGTAAAGTGCTCATCGCTTTTTACCCCCGGATGTACAAATCCCTCAAAATCTAACATTGCATCTTGCGCTCTAGATCGACGTCTCGGTGAATGCTCCGGAATCTGGCACTATCAAGGAGTTTCTCGTGAGCGAGGAAGACACCGTCACTGTCGGCCAGGATCTCGTCAAGTTGGAGCTGGGCGGTGCCCCTGAGGGAAAGAAGGATGCGGCTCCCGAGCAGCCCAAGGAGCCCGCCGCCGAGAAGCCCAAGGAGCCCGCTGCCGAGAAGCCCCAGGAGTCTGCCCCTGCGCCCGAGGAGCCCAAGGCGCCCGAGCCGGAGAAGCCCGCTCCCTCGGCGGAGAAGCCCAAGGAGACTCCTAAGAAGGCCGAGTCTCCCAAGCCCCAGGGTGCTGCTGAGACCAAGCCTAGCCTCGGAAACCGTGAGGAGCGTCGGGTACGTACAATAGCTGCGGTCTGCCGCGGTCTAAACTGACATACTTTGCAGGTGAAAATGAACCGAATGCGTCTGAGAATTGCGGAGCGTCTGAAGCAGTCCCAGAACACCGCTGCTTCCCTGACCACCTTCAACGAGGTTGATATGTCCTCGTTGATGGAGTTCCGGAAGCTCTACAAAGATGACGTGCTCAAGAAGACCGGCGTGAAGCTCGGGTTCATGAGCGCCTTCTCTCGTGCCTGTGTGCTGGCCATGAAGGACATCCCCGCCGTCAACGCATCGATCGAGGGCCCCAATGGCGGTGACACCATCGTCTACCGTGACTACGTCGACATCAGCGTTGCCGTCGCTACTGAGAAGGGTCTGGTCACTCCGGTTGTTCGCAACACGGAGACCATGGACCTGGTTGGCATTGAGCAGTCGATCGCTGAACTCGGCAAGAAGGTGCGCTCTCATGTCATTTGTTTTTATGCGTCTTCACTAACACGTCTTAGGCTCGTGACAACAAGCTGACCATTGAGGACATGGCCGGCGGTACCTTCACCATCAGTAATGTAAGCTCCCCTGTCTTCCAAAGGTCTCTCGAGGTCAAAGAATGCATGCTAATCCGTTCCGCTCAGGGTGGTGTCTTCGGCTCCCTGATGGGTACCCCCATCATCAACCTTCCCCAGACTGGTAAGTGCCCCCACGTGTTGTGATTTTCATCGACTTTCTCTAACCTCTTCTCTAGCTGTTCTGGGCCTCCACACCATCAAGGACAAGCCGGTGGTCGTGAACGGCAAGATCGAAATTCGCCCGGTATGATTTTTCTTTACACAGAGCTTCCGCGAATCATGCTGACTTGAAGTAAACAGATGATGTACCTCGCCCTCACATACGACCACCGTCTCTTGGATGGTCGCGAGGCTGTCACTTTCCTCGTCAAGGTCAAGGAGTACATTGAGGACCCGCGGCGCATGCTGCTTGGGTAAACGGCTACTTCGTCGGTACTCTGTTGGTTGATCTGTC
The DNA here is from genome assembly GCA_027569585.1 of Penicillium silybi. Classification (NCBI taxonomy): domain Eukaryota; kingdom Fungi; phylum Ascomycota; class Eurotiomycetes; order Eurotiales; family Aspergillaceae; genus Penicillium; species Penicillium silybi. Next base: position 24,855 of record JAPDFI010000065.1, read on the forward strand.
TCTTGCTTAGAGCAGCCGTTGGCTCCCTTTGTAGATTATCGAATTTTTAAAATATAGCGGCCATGTTACCGGCCAGCTCCTTCCCATCACGGTTGTAGTCTGTGGATCTTTCGTAGTGCTCTCCCGGCAGCAGCTTGCGGTGGCTTCGTTGGTGACGGTGGGGCGATCGTCTCCGTCGCCCAGCGAGCGGTTGCAACAGAGATTCGCAGTACCAGTGCGTGCGTAGCACGTGTCTCGGGGTGTGGTGGGTTTCTGCCACGATCCCAGCACGTCTCGTTCATCGCAGCCCGACGCGTTCCTTGAGACGTTGCGTCTCGTCGCGAGTGAGGTTGCCGACTCGACCCCGTTCGAGTTGGATGAGAAGAGGCGAATCAAGGGTGGTCATCAGGTCGAACAGAAAGACCAGCACGAGGAATCTGAATTCTTCGAATGGGAACTTGCGATTGAGATCAATTCGTGCCGCGGAGATATCATCGTGGTTGGGCAAATCCTTGGTATAGCTCTGGCGAATCCTCATCCATTTCGAATTCCGCGCTGGGTCATTGGGTGCCCATGCGCATAGCTTGGTGAGGATATCGGAGGGCGGGGATCCTTCCAGTTGCTCTTCTAACACGGCCTGGACCATGAATCGGGCCCCGATGTCGAACCATCTGGTTTCGGAGATCTTGTGAACGGCTGCGGCACAGAGGTCCATGAATTCAATTCCAATCTCTGACAGCACAGAGCAAGCTTCGCGTGAATATTGCTCCTGGGTAGGCATATAGTGGCGGATCCGATGGGCCACCCTGAGCACCTGGAGCTTGATATCCAGGTCCTGGGACGATATCTCGGTCTGTACGGTTGATCGAAAGGCTATCTCGCTTGTCAGTGCCGTGCCATCGGTTCGGTTCTTCCATGGCTTACCTCCCACGGCGTCTACCAGCCAGTCCACCTCCTCTACATCCTTTGGATCCTCTGGTTCCCGACCGAAGTTCTCGATGGACAGCGTCTTCATGATAGCGATACTCACAAGGTAGTCCAGGATCATCCAGTCCACATCGGCTTTGATTTCAGGATCGGGTGCCATTTCTCTGACCGGGGCAGCAGGCCCAGGCACCCTGGCTGGTGGCATCGCGAGCCAAGGTGGTTGCTCTGGGTGGGTTGGCTCGAGGAGGAATTTCCGTGCTGTGGATCTCGGGAAGATCCCCGCAGTTTTGGTGGGGTTGTTCTTCAGGCGCCTTCGATACAGATACAAGTGTAGAAAATAACGTGTTTTGGAATCGGAATACGCGAGAGAATGACTGCTTTCCCTTCGGAATTGCCTCCTCGCGGTGCTTGCTTTGTACTGTCTGCATGTTCGACTGAAGTGATTGACGCGCCCGAGATGCTATCCCCCAGCTCGCTATATATATACTGTACTACACTCGAGCAAGACAAAAAAACAAAACCCCAACAATCATCCAGGGGACCATCATTAGCGTAACCGTGGAAAACCGAGCGTGATTTCCATAACCGGTGCCGTCACGTGTAGATATTAGCAGAGGATGGCGTCACATCGAGGACCGAGACTCGACTCCCCAGAACTCTGCGACTCCCCCAACGCCACATCACGAATCTACATGATCCGACGCCTGTCAAACATAATCTCAGCACCGAGGCAAAAAAAAAGGGCCTTTTCAATGGCGTGGTACTGTTCGGGATCCACCAACGCCGAACTGGTGGAGAATCTATTCAAGGTCGAGCTCATCAAGAATGAACGTGTCAAGGAAGCCATGCTGGGCGTGAGCAATACTGCACCCCGTCACCAAGTTCTCTTCCCGCTCATCTGACACCCGGCCAAGGTTGATCGAGCCCACTACGCTCCGTCGCGACCCTACTCGGACTCGCCGCAGCCCATCGGACATGGGGCCACCATCTCTGCTCCGCACATGCACGGCCACGCTTGCGAGTACCTCATCGACTATCTCCGGCCTGGCGCCCGAGTGCTGGACATCGGATCCGGCTCCGGATACCTCACTCATGTCCTCGCCAACCTAGTCACGGCTCCCGACTCCGATGACCCGGGCCAAGTCATTGGAATCGACCACATTCCCGAGCTGGTGGAGTTGGCCCGGACCAATATGAATAAGTCCGAAGATGGTCGGAAGCTGCAGGAATCCGGTAAGGTGAAATTCATAACGGCGGACGGGCGCCTGGGATGGAAAGAGGGAGGCCCATACGATGCGATCCACGTCGGTGCAGCCGCCGAAAAGCTCCACCCCGTTCTGATTGAGCAATTGCAAGCTCCCGGACGTATGTTCATTCCGGTTGAATCGGAGAATGGCGGCAGCATCCTGAGTAGGATCGGCGGAGGTCAGTACATCTGGGTCGTGGACAAAAAGGCGGACGGGTCGGTCCATAAACAAAAGGTCTTCCAGGTCAGCTACGTTCCTCTCACGGACGCACCCCAATCATGAAGAGCCGAGACCGATGCAACGCTACTTCGTGATGACGTTCAAGGCCAGTCAAGCCGGATTACGGAAACGAGGAAACGAGAAACCGAGATAGCCAAAAAAACAGATACTGCAATTGATTTGTTCATGTGCTGCCAAATGATGACCCAGGAAGGAAAAAGGTGATGCCCAGCCCGAAAGTTCTTCCGCAGGCGAAAGACCCGGCGCGATACTCCAAGAAACACCGTGGTATGTTCTACAAGGGAAACGAGAGAAAATAGAATCAGCGGAAGGGGAAACCGCCGGAGAATTTGAACTGCGGTCCGCCCTGTTGGAAAAAGAACTGCTGGCCCCCGCCGTGACCAAAGGGACCTCCTTGGAACGGATTGCCTCGTTGCGCCTGTGCCTCGGGGTCGTTGGGATCGTCGCCGTTGTCGTATCGAGTCCGTAGTTCCGAGTCCGAAAGCACCTCGTATGCCTCGTTGATGGAGGCCATCTTCTTCTCGGCCTCCTCCTTCGACACTCCCTGGGAAGCGGCCTTGTCCGGATGATGCTGCTTCGTCAATTGACGATAGGCGCGCTTGATAGTCCGATCATCTGCGTCGCGACTGACACCCAGGACCTTGTAGTAGTCCTTCTGCTTCGCCCGTTTCAGGAGCACCTGAGCCTTCTGAAGAAGGTTCTGAGCCTCCTGAGAATGAGGATGGTGCTCCTTGGCCGTATTAAGTATACGCACGGCGTCCTCAAATCGATCCCGGTCCAGCTCGGTCTGGGCCTGGTACAACAGACCGTGAAGAGAATACGGAACCAGCCGGAGTGATTCGGAACAAAAAGGTCCAGCCTTCTTGACCATACGCATCTAATGACTCGATGTCAGAATGGACGAAGCCAACGAGAAAAAAAAAGGGAGAAAAAGGGGCCAACAAACCTCCCGGTATGCTTCACACGTCTTCTCAACAAGGAAGACGTAGAGATTATTGGATGCTGCATGGTGAATGTGGCCCGCCTCCTTCGCATCCGCAACATCGGCCTTGACATCTGCGATCAGCCCACTTTCGTCACCATCACCGACCATGAGTTTTGCAGCGTTACTGAACTTGCGCGCCTCCAGGGCTCCGTGCAACTTCCCCAAGGCCTTGGCCAGTTGCCGCTCTCGTTTGTAGAGACGATTGCAGGGTTTCGAGTCGGGGTCTGTATGAAGACATTTGCGGATCTGAGCTAGGCCACGTTCACTGTCTCCCAGGGCATAGAACAACATCGACGACATCTGCAAATGAGGCTCTACCAAGCTCGGGGAGATCTGTAGAACATGGGCCAGGTCGCTGACTCCCTCTTCCACCTCACCTCGCTCGAAGCGACAGTGTGCACGAGCTTGCCGGAGAGCCAGATCGGTGCTCGCCTTCATGATTGCGATTCCGCCCTGCGAGACACAAGTCTCCCAGTCACCTTTCTTCTCGGCGGCGAGGGCCAGGGTCGCCGCATCCCGCGCCTCCTCGAGTTCCTTGTATTCCACTGAAGACTTCTTTCCGGCGTGCTCGAGATCCCGTAGAGCTTCCTTCCAGTGTGCAGAACGGGCTTGGAGGCGAGACCGTTGGAGAAGCGCGCCTTCAAAGTCCGGCTTTAGTTCCAACACCCGGTTGAAATCCTCCGAAGCCTGCGAGTTTTTACCTATCGACAGATAGGCTGCACCTCGTTGAAAGATCGTCACATAGTTGGTTGGGTCGCGAGAGACTGCGGCATCGAAGTATACCAGAGCGTCTCGTGGCGAGCCCTTGGCCAGTTGCGCTTTGGCCGAGGAAATCAATTCGGAAAGCGGCGTGTCGGGGGGAATTTGAAGCGCATATCCAGTAGAAAGACAGGCCAGGACGGCCGTTAGCGACTCGAGCGAAATGCGCATCTTCAGTTACCGAGCATCGTAGACGAAGAGAGAGAGAGAGAGGGAGGAGAGAAGGTTGGCGAGGGAGGAATGCTCGTCGCCGTGGCCTTTACACGTATCGTACACAATAAATTACGTGCGACGTCTCGGAACAAAGTCCAGCTCCAACCTTTTCTGTACGCCCCTCATAAGGATGCTACGATGCGGTCGATTTCTCTCGCCTGTGAGATTCGGCCTGAGACCGTTTCTGCGACGCTCACACACTGGTATGTTACTCCACTCGGTATTTGTGCGCTCTCTAACCGGCCACTCCCCCAGATTCCGCTCTTTCCCCGGTCTTGTTGACCAGGGCTCGGTTGCTCGCCGCCGAACATGCCAAACTGTCGGACCGTCTCGCGGAATCGTTCGATGCCAAAGTCGCCAAGCGAGCCGGTGAACTGGCCTCGGTCACAAAGGTCCTGAAGGAATGGGACGATGCGAATGAGGTGGGTGTTCCACCCTTGTCTCCACGAGAACTGGGCTCTAACCCGTGAGCCGAAGTCCATTGTGGAATTGAATTCCCTGCTGGAGGATGCCGGAACCGATGCCGAGTTACGTTCTCTCGCAACGGAGGACCTGGAGAGCAGTCGAGAGGCTCTGCCAACCATATCGGACCGATTGAAGAAATCACTGATTCCCAAGCACCCCTTTGCAGATCTTCCCTGCTTGCTTGAGATTCGTCCCGGCGCAGGAGGAGATGAGGCGGGTCTATTCGCACACGAGATGCTACGGATGTACATGACCTTCTGCTCTCGGAGAGGCCTCCGACCGGCGATCCTGAAGCAGGATGTCGAAGACGGGCCCTCGGAGGATCGTCTGAGTGAGGCCGTGATTGAAATCGAGGCCGACGGTGCATACGATCTCTTGAGAACTGAATCGGGTGTCCATCGCGTCCAGAGGGTACCGGCCACCGAAACCAAGGGCCGCACTCACACCAGCGCCGTCAGCGTGATGGTCCTGCCGAGTTTCCCAGAAAGTGGTAGCGGCATGGACAATGCCCTGAACTTCGAAGACCCGAGCAGTGACTACTATATCGACCCGCAAGAGGTGCGAGTCGAGAAGATGAGGGCCGGCGGTGCAGGGGGGCAGCATGTGAATAAAACCGAGTCCGCCATTCGGTTGACACATATCCCGACGGGCACGGTGGTTTCCATGCAGGACGAACGGTCCCAGCAGGCGAACCGTCGGAAAGCCTGGCAAGTGCTGCGGGCCAAATTGGCGGAGGCCCGCCAGGAAGCTCGAGAGCAGGAATTGGTCCAACTTCGCCGCGGCGTCTTGGGTGGAGTGGCTCGCATGGGCCGCGGGGACAAGATTCGAACATACAACTACGGCCAGAGTCGGTGCACCGACCATCGAACCGGTATTACGATCCACAACCTGGACGATGTTCTCGAAGGCGGCGATGGACTCGAGACGGTCATGGAGAGCGTGCGCACTTGGATGGCAGACCGCGAGGTTGAGGCCATGGTGGCCGAGGAGCTGGCAAAGGAGAAGAAATAGGACCGACATTATCCCTCCTATTGTACATTAAAAAAAAGAAAAGATACCATGTATTCTATAGCACACTTTCAATGAGGAGCAAGTCTCTATTCTGTCCAAAGTCGAGGATCGACGTCTCAAATGTACTTTCTCTCCGGATCCGCGATATCCAGCAATTCCATCGATTTCTCGTACCTGCCCGATGGTTGATTGTTAGCTATGAATCGCTCGTGCGGCAAAGGAAACCAAGGTATAGACGCACATGGTAAACACGATTCCTCCGCTCAGGATCAGTCGGGCCAGACGGGGCACGGCTCCGGACCAGAAGGTAAAGATGCCTTCGTCCTTGAAGATCTTTGCGGCACAGACAAAGCTGTTTTTGTAGTTTCTGCTGGCCTCGAGAGATTGCATTCTGTTCCGGAATTTAGTGGTTTATCCAACGGTCGATCATTCATCATGGGTGCTAACCTTGTCTTCACCGTATCCAGGGGCTGGGTGACGTATCTGGGTGCATTTGAAGTCAGTAGAATGATGCGATCGTGGGAGTTTTCCCAGCACGTACACGGTGATGAGGCCGGCAACGCCGCCGATTGCAAAGGTACTCATAGTTCCCAGCTTCTCACCCGGAGCAACGTAGCCCTCTGCAAGCTGCTTCAAGGTGGTGTAACTGGTGAATCGCGTGGCCGAGTTGGCTGCCTGTCTGGCCGTGGTCGGAACGAAGCCTTGGAAGAAGCCCCGAACACCTCTCTCTTGGAAAATGATCTTGCTTCCGTGCAAGAAACCGCGCATGCGTGGCTTCTCCGACTTCCGGTCATCAATCCTAGAAACACCACGTCAGTTATACGTTCCACGATCGGGGGAGTGACCGGGCGTCACGGACAGTTGGGTCTTGATACTCTCGAAGGGAGTGACCGCCAGAAGAGACTCGGTGAAGCCCGCACCGAATCCAGCCACGACGGTCCTCGGTCCCGAGATCTTGCCGTTCTCATCCTGGAGGGTCGCTTTGATCGCATCGAAGGCGACGAATCCTGGGTAATACCGAGTTAGAGCGGAGGAAGGACTTGACCGGTGATTCAGCAAAAGACTTACGGATTCCAGCCTTCAGCGAGTTTCCGATGATCAATGTTGTACATCCTGCATACCACTGCTTGCCGAACGGCGGCCACGGGAGTTTCTGGCCCTCGGCGAGGCGGCGATTAAGTTGTGTGCGGGTCTTTGCGACTGGGGGCTTCAATTAGCCGGGGGGAGACATCGAGGGACCGGGGAGTTGTCGTACACTCAGCTGGATAGGTAATCGCTGCGAGTAGACCTCGTTAGCTCAACACGGTGACGGTGGTACATGGGATATCCTCACCGATCTCCACGGCTCCAGCGGTGGAACCCGCGATGATGGAGCGCAGAGCGCTAGGCTGTTCCCATCGATTAGCTCGGAATCTGCGATGTAATTGTGAGACCGACCTTGGCCTTCTGGTCCTTGCTTGCCGTGGCCATGTCGACGAAGAGAGCGATGACGGACGTTGGACCTCGGGTCTTTCGTCGATCGTGTACGGTCTGCCGCAGCCCCACTCCACGCACTTTGATTTACTTATACTACGGACATCAATAATCAGAGGGTAATTGTCAATTCACAAAATGCTACATAAGTGTGCCTGGCATCTAGTGCTCCTCCGAAATTTTTTTTTTTTCCTTTTTTTCGTTGTGATGGGGTTTTTGTTTTTGGGCGATGTTGACATCAGAGGGGAGATTACGGACATTTCTGAACGTCCGAAGAGTTTCAGTCCCATAATGCCATGTGGCAGGTTGAGGATGTCAAAGAGATAATGTCCGAAGTCACTATATCAGATAGTGGGCCCATCTGAAGAGGTCCAAGGTGGAAATAAGTTGGAATCGAAGATCCGGTAGACGTCTGCGAGAGGCTGTTCGAAAAGAGGCGATGAGGTAGTCGAGAAAGGATATAGCAGAAAAAGAGAAGGGCTTCTACTCCGTAGAAACGCCAAAGTTAACAGAAAGATGCCAGAAAACGCCTTCCGCCCTGCAATCCTTCGTAATGCAACCGCGGACGAGCGTATGTACACCTTCGCACAGTAACCCAGAAACGTAGGACTCGCGGCACCAGAACAAATGCACCCTTTCTCAGACCAAAAGCCCAACAAGATCCATGACGATGAAGTCCAGGGAAACAAGAGGGGGGAACAAGAAAGAACAAATCATAGAACTGCGGAATTATGATACACATGTCGCGCCAGTAACGTATCATCGTGGCAGGAGAAGAATGCACCAAAGCGACGAAAACTCCATCTCCGCTGTCGAGCAACCATAAACCCGCCTGTGAAGGGGGTGGAGAGGGAGGGAAAATAACTGGAGGAAAGGGAAAGAATCAAGAAGCAAACAAGGGATGCAGCCGTAGCAAAGATCATTGCAGAGGGGCATGGCCAAGAGATATGACCATTAGGAGACGGGGGCCGGAGGCTTGGGTGCGATTTGACCCGGAGTCAGGGGGGCCCGGTTGGATTCATTCGGGGGTCCACGGCGCGGACCTTGTCCACGGCCACCACGGTAGGAGCCTCGACCACGGTTGTTGTAGTATTGGCCGCCGTTCTGGTGGTGACTCTGATGGGGATTCTGGCGGCGAGGCTGGCGATCGCCATTTCCGGGTTGCTGGCCTCCGGCGTGGGGCTGAGGCGGACCGGAGATCGGGCGCGGGATGTTTTCGGGAGAGTCGTAAACGTAGAGCTTCTTGTCGATGTTCTGAGGAATAGGCTGGATTTCAGTGCCGAGTTCCTGCTCAATCTTGTACAGATTGAACCGATCCTCCCAGTTGATGAGGTTGATGGCGAGACCCAGGTGTCCGAATCGACCGGAACGGCCAATACGGTGCAGATAGGTTTCCGCGTTCTTGGGGAAGTCGAAGTTGATCACGACGTTGACCGCTTGGATATCGATACCACGGGTCAGCAAGTCCGAGCAGACGAGGTTACGGCATACGCCGTTGCGGAAATCATGGAACACGCGGTTACGGTGCTGCTGAAGCATCCGAGCGTGCGAATAGAAGCACGAGTAACCCAACTCAGTGATCTTCTTCGCCAGAAGTTCCACGCGGTTGGTTGAATTGCAGAAGATGATCGACTGGTTGATTTGAAGCTTTGAGAACAGAGTATTCAAGCAGTGGACCTTCTGCTTCTCCTCCACGAACGCATAATATTGCGTAATGCCACGTAGAGTAAGTTCATCCATGAGGTTGATCTCGTAAGGGTTGCGCATGTGTTTGTCCTGATGCGAGTTAATATAGGGAACACGGTTTTCTTGAGTGGGGTTTTCATTATCATACCTTGAAAGACTTGACAATGAGCGGGAAGGTAGCACTGAAAAGCATGACCTGTCGATCCTTGGGATGGAAGGACAGCAACTGCTCAATGACTGGAGTAAATTCGGGGGAAAGCAGCTTGTCGGCCTCGTCCATTACGAAAGTAGGGCACTCGGAAAGATCGGCCACGCCCTTGCTGGCCAGATCCAGCACTCGTCCAGGAGTACAGACCAGGATATGAACGGGATCGTTCAGTCGAATAATGTCATCCTGCAAGCCGGTTCCACCAGTCGTGACCATAACGTTGATGCCCAAATGTTTCCCAAGAGTCTTGCAGACTTGCGATGTTTGAAGAGCCAGCTCTCTTGTGGGGACCAGGATCAAGGCCTGAGTTTTCGTGCTCTTAGGATTGATGCGCTCCAGAGTGGGGATGACAAAGGCGGCGGTCTTTCCAGTGCCGTTCTTTGCTCGAGCCAGAATGTCTCTGCCGGTGAGAGCAACGGGTATCGTCTCTTCTTGGATAGGAGAAGGCTTTTCGAAACCGGCCTCGAAAATGCCCATCATCAGCTCACGCTTAATGTAGAAGTCTTCAAACTCGAGGCCCTTGGTGGCGGTGACATCCTGCAAATTTGATTAGTGACGTTCCACGCGACATGACAGGAGATTCTCTAACCTCAGTCTGTGGTCGGGCATCTTTGGGGGGCAATTTCAGAGAGTCCTGCAGTCTTTGTTCTGTGTTTCCTTCCCTAGAGGCGAGTCAGGTCTGTGCAAACCCGAGTAAATGAGATGACAGTAATCTTACCCAAGCTGGGTGTTGCTAAGTTGTGAGGCGAGTGCGTCGGCCATGGTGACGGGAGGGTATCAAAGGTGTGGGAGGAAGTTGGATTGTTGTTGAGACCGTCAATAGTTTGGAGCTAAGCGCCAACGGACGGGGGACTGAGGGAGGAAGCAGGGTTCAGCTCGTTGTGGGGCTCGGCAGGTTTAGCTCAGCGTGTTCTTGTGAGGAGATTGTGGGATGTGATCAGAGTGAATGAAGCCCGCGAACGATAACCACGTTTTCGATAGTACTTTGCCAAGGGCACAGGTTGGAATATCGCACGAGATTTGGGGGAGTTCGGGCTTGCGGTGGTTCAGATTGAAGGATTTGGAATCGAGGAATGGTCAGATCGGATGCCCAATGGGTAAGGGATATGAGACCGAAGAGGTGAAGTTGGACACGTGAAAGGAAAAGGGGGGCTTGTGGGGAAGAAGAGGTTCAGCAAGTGTGAAGGGATTCCGGAAGTCGAAATGCCTGCGTGGGAAGCCAAAACGGCGGGACCTTGATCACGTGATATATATTCGATGACTACCCATCTTTGCGTACCTTAGCCTTCGGTTCGTTCTACAGAGAAACATTGAGCTATCTATCTCATATTTAGATCTCTTTGGGAAACGTATCCTTCCGTCGAGATCTTTGCTTTTGCTAAAACGGAGGAATGGTAGGGTATTGTCGCTGCGAAATCTCGGACTAAACGTAAATCAGAAATGACCGCCTGCACTGTTAACGCCGGAAGTTCAAGGTCGTTTGCCCACGCTCGGGTTCAGCCAGTTCCTTGACCCGCACATCAGGGGATATGGTAATGTCCGTCTTGGTCCCTGGGGTGATGAGGATAAACTGTCGCCCGATAGAGCGTCGAGCAGCCAGCATCTGTGAGAGACGGTCAGCCTGCACAGAAATCAAAGGATCAAAGAAACACAAAGGACCTACCAGCATGTCAATGGCCATCTTCCGATTAATATGGTCCATGTACACATCGCTATAGAATCGAGTTAGCGAGGCCGGAGATATGAACCGCAAAGGAAATATGACGCACAATTCATCCAGGCAGCGGATGGGAGATCCCATAGCTTCCCAGAGGGCGAGCAGTAGACACACTTGCGAGAAAGATTTCTCGCCGCCAGAGAGGGTTTTCGCACCGCGTCCAGTGCTGTCGTCCTTGGTGATATCGGGTTCGACCTGAGAAAGACACAAATAAGTCAGTAGACGCCGGAACTGTTCAGAATGGCTCACGTACCTGAAGGTCCAATAGCTTCCCAACATGGTCCGTGAGCAGTCGACCGCGGAAGCTTCTCTCGCTCAGCAGGTAGGTGAATTGTGCTTTGGCGCGAGATGAAATGTGCGATCTAAAGATCTCCCATCTTTTCTTTCGACTGTTGAGAGTGTCTTTGAGGTACTGCGAAAGTCTCAGAGTCGGGCTCATTGGTTGAAAACAGGGATGTTGCTTACCTGGGCAAGAGCTTTCAGTTCGTCGACCTGATCCTTCGCTCGCATCCACGCGAGTTCAGTTCGACCAGCCTCGGCGGCAATCTCATCTCGTGGTGCCCCCAGTCTATCGGTGGTCAATGATAAGATCGAATTGGCGGAACGGAAGACTTACTCTGCGTTATAGCGCTCCAAGTCTCTTTGCAACCTCACCAGCTTCTGATCGAGGCTATGAGTGGTTTCACCCTCGTCGACAGGAACTCGGGCCGAAACGATGCTCGCCTTCTCGGTGTAATCTAGCACCGTCGATGACGCCTGATCCCGTTTCTCCTTGAGTTTCTCTCGGTCCTTCTTGTCATCCTCGATCTGGGCAACGGCAGCGTTCTTCTCACTGATGATCTCACGACGTCTGCTTTCCACTTGCGAGTTCTCGCTTTGAGCAACGCGTGAGTTACGCTCCAAGGCTTGGATGTTTTCGTCATGCGCCTTCAATTCTCGCCGAACCAGCTTCAAGTTCTCCATAAGTTCGCTCATTGCCGCTTGACTGTCATTGTAGGACCCTTCGTTAAGGCTTTTCTCCTCTTCGGCTTCCTGAAGAGCGGCCCGAAGAGCTTCGATCCGCCCATCCTCAGCATTATCTTTGTCGAGGGCATCTCGAAGTGCTTCTGCATGATCCTCCAGTTTCTGCATCTCAATTTTCAAATCTTGCTCTCGTTGCAAATGTCGAGCAACCGCCTGCTTACACTTCTCGAGGCGGGCCCGAGACGATTGCCATTCTTGTTCCAGGTCATTCAGCTGACGTTTCAGATCCTGGATCACTTCACGCTGTGCGCTGAACATCGTGGAAACACATTAGCATATTGGATGGTGCATAGCGCGGGTTATGAGTCTTACCTGATCTGCGAGGCCAGATCGGATTTCATGCGGGGATGGCCGTGATACACCCCCACAGGCGCCTGGCTGGGCTCACCCATACGATTATATGAGAGATGAATTCCTCGGCGTCGATCTCGCGAGTCGATACAGAAACATCGCTTCACATTCTTCGGCCGCTGGCCATCAAAAAGCACCGTCGAAGCTTCCTCTAGATCCTCAATCAACAGCATCTGCTCGACGCCATGATTGATGATAAGCTGTCGCCGCACCATGGGATTGTCGATCTGTGAAGATCAAAGACTTTAGCACATAGTCTATCAAGTTTCGAAGAGCTTGTTTCACCTGTAACGTTCTCAAGGCCGTATCGTATTGGGAATCCGGTTCGTGACCCGACGTATCGATATAGCCGCCGCTTCCAATGAAAATGGGACAGTGGCTGCAATCGTTGTTAGACGTATTCGATATTTGATGCAACATATCGTACGAAAGTGTTGGTACTCACCAATTCACCTTCCCCATGAGGTTCGAGAGAATATTCATGTCTCTCTTAGAACTCACGATGAAACTGCTGAGGGTGGCACCGAACGAATTTTCGAGAATGGATGACCACTTCGGCTTCAGCAAGGTGACATGATCACCAATCGGCCCAACTGGCTGACTGGTGAACGATCTTTCTTGCTGAATGGCTCTCAAGAGCGCCGGCATCTTGTCTGGAAAGCCCGTGTGGCGCTGCCCATCCTCCCTGGTCAAGGTCCGCAGCCGATTTTCCGCCTGCGTGACGTCGTTCTTTTTGGAATCACACTGCCGTTTAGCTGAGTCCATCTCCTTGCCAGCGGTTTTGAAATCTTCCTGCAAGCTAATGGCACCTGGCTGATGTTCCTCGTATTCTTTGCGGGCTGCAGTAGCTCGAGTTGCGGCTTCCTCACACTCCTCCTGCTTTCGAGCGTATCCTCCGCCACTCACCTCCGCAAGTCGTCGGTTTTCGTCTTCCATTTTTTGTTGCGTTTCGGCGATTCTGGACTTCGCAGCTTCGAGATACTGCTTGATCTGTCTTTGCTCGGCCTGTTATCAAGTCAGACGCGGGGGGCTTTGCGAAAGGTTGAGAGGCGGATGTTTTTCCAGCTTGCATACCTGTAGATCATGACGCTGGCTGAGTGCGTCGTCTTGCTTCTCCTTGATCTTTTCTCTCTCACCTCGGGCCTCTTCAAGCGCGAAATCGGCTCGCCATGCATGCTCCGCGGCTCTTTCAGAGTCGGCATCTACAGCCTGAAATGCGTCGTCAAACCGACTGAGTGCAGCTTCTGCGTTCGCTATCTTGCTGTCCGCCCGGGCAATCTCATGGTTGAAGGTATCTCGGACCTGTGCTTGTCAGCCTAAGTAGACCCCACGTTACAAGGGACACTAACTCTTTCAACTTCTTCAACCTGTGCCCAAGCCATCTGGTTTCCGAAGTTTCTGATGCGTTCTCTTAAGGAATCATGCTGATCAGAGAGCTCCAACTTCTTCTTCGCTGCATCCTTACGGCTCGCCAGGAAGCCGAGGTCTTGTATCTGACTTCTCAGTTTCTCCTCGATCTGGTCGACCGATTCTTCGATGAGACGGTAATCTTGATCCAGCTGCTCCAGCTGGACACCTTTGACGAAGAACTTGTACTTTTCCGCAGGACTCGAGGTGCTGAGGAATTGGCGAGCCATGTCCTGAGAGAGAACGTTCATGGGGTTGTCAATCTGTAGGGAAAAGTAGTCGGTAATGGCGTCCAGCTCGGCTTTTTTGGTTGAAACGATGCGACCATTCTCGGCTTTGATTTTGAAACCACTCGCCCCGCTCTTAGAGAAATGGCGTTCAACGATGATGGATTTTCCGTAGTCGTCCGGCATATAGGCACCATCTCCTTGATTCTTGATCCGCACGATAATGGAGGCATTTTCTCTGCCTTCTTTGATGAAGCTTTTCAGGCTCTGACCGCGGTTGGTGGCAGACGCCTTGCCCCCTAGGCAGAGCGTGATGCCTGTCAAGATTGCGCTTTTCCCACTGCCATTCTTCCCGACAATGAAATTGATCAGCGGCCCCAATTCCACCTGAAAGTGATCGTGGCACATGAAGTTGTAGCATTCAACGCGTTCGAGGATTCCATGCTCAGCAGGAACGTTCGATTCATCGACAAGGTGGGCGTATTTCTCCTGAATGATTTGTGTTTGCCGGAGTTCCAACTCGGCATCATCCATAGCCAGGTCATCGTCGAGAGGGGAGGCTGTGTCGGAGACATTACCACTCGCTTCTATGTCATTATCGAAGGATGGTGAGGGAGAAGTCCGCTGTCGCTTTCGCTACTCTGTTTTCAGCACAAGCGTCTTGCCGCATCTGCTTCATTTGAGCACTTACCGAATAAGATGGGGAGGCTGATCCATCACTCTCAGAGCCTTGGTGGCTCTGGTCCTCGGCGTCCGAGGATGACGGCGTGCGTTTGAATGACGGCATCGAAGGGCAAAGGGTCACGAAGAACGAGAGACTAGGACATAGCAACGAGTGTCACCCAGATAAGTCAAGAAAGTTGAGAGAGAAAAGCGGTCGCGTCTCGGCGCGCACTTTCGCGTTGATGAGTAAGCAGAGGTGGAATCTTCCCCGCCAAGGCGGAGTAGTATGTATACAAAGCCACAGTGGAACAAACTAAAAGAAGCTTTTCACTGTTTAAAGTGAAAGATTAGTGAAAGATTTACGCGAACTTAAATAATTTCTCATTTGCTTAGACCGAGAGAAACAGAAACAATGACGCTCCAGTCGGCTATCCCGCCCGGAAGGGGATATGCTTGAACATTGACATCCTCTAAGCCGCGGTGGGCTCCTCTGCCACGTAGTGCAGATATGCGCCCAGCAGCTTGGTTCCTTCGATGTAGTTCCTCCGATCCAGCTTCTCGTTGATAGAGTGGGCGGCATCGGTAGAGCTGCCCATAGGAAGCAGCAGGACGTTCTTGCCGGTCGCTTGCTCGAAAGTCAACGTAACCGGAATGCTGCGGATTCGATTAGCTCTTAGATTCATAATAAAGAAAATGCCGTAACTCATGGGACCGAGAGTGGGACAACACGTACCTTCCACCCTCACGTGTCATATCGGGCTCAACACCAAAGACCTGCTCCACGGCCTTGCTGGCGGCGGTAAAGTTCCAGTGCTTGGGGCTGGCAACCCACCACTTGCCATCATGCTGAAGCCAAACATCCAGGGTGTTCTTGCTGTTCAACTTGGCGAACTCGGCCTTGATATAGTCGAACACCAGCTTGTTCACATCCGGGCTCTCCATGTTGGGCACGGTGCGGATGGAGAACTTGCCAATCACCTTGGCGGGGATGACGGTCTTGGCTCCCGGGGCAGAATAGGCTCCTTCGATACCGTGGATTGACAGGGACGGGTACCTCCAGCGGGCCATGAGGGTTCGCTCCTTATTCGGGTGAATGCCGGTCTCACTGCCAAGCGACTCGTGGAGGTTCTCCATGGTATAGCTGATGTTGGGATACAGGGACTTCTCCTCCTCGGTAAGAGGCGCGACCAGATCCATGATTCCGGGGATGAGGATGTTGCCCTGAGCATCGACCAGCTTCGACAAGACGTTCACCAGGTCGGTCATGGGCTCATGAGCAGAGCCACCGAAGACACCACTGTGGAGATCTTGGGCGGGACCCGAGACGCTCACGGAGTAGTAGTTGCAACCACGCAGACCGTAGGTCAGGCAGGGCTTCTCCGTGCCGAGCCAGTAGTTATCAGAAATGCAGACTGCATCCGCGTCCTTGAAGAAGTTCTTGGCTTCGGCTTGGATGAAATCATCCAGACCTTCAGAGCCGTACTCCTCCATTCCCTCGAAGCAGCAGAGCAGATTGACGGGCATCTCCACGCCGGCCTTGCGGTGAGCCTCGATCACATTGAGCCAGCCGAGCACGGGACCCTTGTCGTCCGTGGAACCACGGCCGTACATTCGATCCTTCTCATCGATGGTCAGCTCGAAAGGCTCTGTGGCCCAACCATCCTCTTTCAGAGCGGGCTGCACGTCGTAGTGACCGTAGACCAAAATGGTGCGCTTGTTCTTATCGTTACCGTAGCGAGCAATGACGACGGGCGGGAGGTCGAGGTGCTCCTTGCCAGGTTGCTTGCCCAGCGGTCTTTGCTGCACCTCGGCACCGAGAGCCTCGAGTTCGTCGGCCAAAAATTGAGCCATCTTTTGATGAGAAGAGCACGGATCAGTCACTGCCTTGGCCGGGTAGAAGCTTGATACAAACTCACGCGGAACACATCCTTTCGGTTCTCATCCTGCGCCGAAACCGACGGGATCGCAACCGCCTTGCGCAGACCTTGGAAGAGAGTCAGCTACTTCAACCCTCTTGACCAGCCGGAAACTCGGAGAAACTCGCAATGAGCGCAAAGGAACGGGGGGTGAACGCACGATCTATGAAGGTCCCCGACGAGGCATCGACCCTAAACAGCATGTCAGCTTCATCCATTTCAATAAAAAAACAAAGACGTACTGCTTGAAAAAGGGCTCCAGCTGCGGCGCCATTTTGGAGTCACTGATGTATCCGTAGTAGAAGCGGCGAGGGACGAATGGACGAGGCCCGAAAGAAAACCGAGGAAGAAAAGAATATCCTGGTTTGGCGAGCGATGAGATACGACGGAGGGGAAAGAGGGGCATTGCAGACAAACGTCGTCCTTCGCACCGAAAGTTATCACGTAATTAACTGCAACCCTGGAGTGCCGGCTGTAGCCGCCTATCACGGTTGTGGTGATTAGGTCGCGAAACGAGTCCTTATCAACCCAGGGGCCCCAATCAAGCTATACTCTTCCTGAACTACCGGGACTAGCTGCTTACGTCGATGGGGACGGATAGTAGACGAAGGGCAAATAATTAAGATCGATCGAGTAGCAAAATCATCGTGCAGCGTGCCTCCCCAGTGCGAGAGTTACTGACAGGTTTGACCCACTTTCGGTCAAGCGCTTCTACGAGGCTTTTCCCCCCTCTATCAATAATTGGCAGCAACTTTGGAACTTTGTAGAAAATAAAAAGATGCAAAAAAGAAAATATATGATAGACAATATGGGAATACATGGGTAGATGCTAACTTAGAATACATGGCGTTTTTACAAGGGCGCCGCATGACCACATTTTCGCGCAACCTTGGGGACAAACACTCCGAGTCTGATGCGACCTGCAATCAACGATCAAATCTTCAATCATTCATCCCGACCCCAGGCCTCCCGGCGAAGCTGTCGGTCTTCCCTGGCCATCCGTCGCTTCACGCCCCATCGTGATTGCACCGCTTCCAACACCTGCTTCTGCATCTGCTTCTTCTCCGGACTGGCCTCGCAAACCATGGCGATAAAGATCGGCGAGCACTCAAACCGCTTGGCCAGCTTGTATCTACTCCAGGTCATAGGATCGTTCAATCGAAGCTTGCGGATTTCTTCGATGTCCGAGGGTGTCAGGTGGTATTTCCGCTCGGCCTCGCGCTTGTACACGCCCGGGAGTTCGTTGACATTGGATGTCACGGTATTCAAGCTCTCAACGCGCATAGATCTCCGGGCATCGTCGGCGGGCAGGAATTTGTTGGGAGTGTGATAGGCGGTAGGTGCACTGGAGGGCGGGTTGTAGATGATCTGATCCTGTCCGACGTGTGACGGGCCGAAGGAGGCATCCGGCCTGACACGTAGACGTTGCTTGGTGCGTCGGTATGAAGATTGATAGCGTCGTGACCCTAGCGCCAGAGAATCCGTCCAAGAAGGAAGCAGAAACGGCAGGGTAAGGAAAGGCCGCTTCGGGGCCACGATTGAGGTAGCCATTGGAATCGCGGGTCAATTGACTGCCTGAAATAACATACGGTGAGTAAAATGCCGATGAGATTATGATCTGGAGAGGATGAGAACGTACAAGAACGAGAGCGCTTGGGGAGCCGGGAATCACCAAACCGACTGACGGGCCAAGGTGGACGTGTCGAAGCCCGAACTTTTTTCCCTGAGTCTCGTGACCCGGTCCTTGGCCCGATCGGGGATGGGCTGGTATTACAAACACTGAGGTACCGAGTACCTTGTATTGTACCGACTAATCCACCAAAAAGCAAGTATTCAATACTTAAACCCCGTCATAAACATCCCCGTTGATCACCTGGCACAGGATGTCATCATCTCCTGGGAAAAAGTAAGATCCTAGCCCAACAGTCTCCCTTTTGTTGAATTTCGTTTTCCATATTCTCGTGAGCTTTATTGAGACCTCGAATCGTCTGCAGGCGGTTCTTGGCCATGGGCGACGGTTTTGAGACCCTTTGAACCTCTTGGACCTGTGGTTTCAACAGCTTCAGATTCCGTTATCTCTGGTAGTCCTCGCTGGGGGGGGGGGGGGGGGGGGGGGGGGGGGGGGGGGGGGGGGGGGGGGGGGGGGGGGGGGGGGGGGGGGGGGGGGGGGGGGGGGGGGGGGGGGGGGGGGGGGGGGGGGGGGGGGGGGGGGGGGGGGG
>JAPDFI010000066.1:0-43514 GCA_027569585.1 Penicillium silybi
TTGAGGCGTTTTGAGAGCGTGTTGGTGGCATAGTGGATAGTTGAAGATGGAAGGATGGCAACGCGGGTGACGCGATCGGGATGTGGCTCGCTCGCTTGTGTGGCTCGCTCGCTTGTGGATTACGTTAGTTAGAAAACAGAAAAACCAGGAATGTGCTAATCAGCCATTGTATTTCGATTGTGCAAGTATATCAGTGTATGATGTTTTACGTCGTCTTCGCGAACGCCTCTCGGGAGGTGGTGTGCTAGCCCCTGGCGAGGGCTCGTTTTCGTCGGCAGTTTCTGGCCATGTAATTTGTGTTGTTTCCTCGTCCTCATTATCAAGAGCGTCCACTTCCGGGGAATGCAGTCCCGGATAGGTGATTGGGAGTGGCTCAGTCTGCGAACTCGGCGCCGATCTAGTCGGGGTCTGAGGGCCAGCCCTTTGGGACCAACGCTCAACACGCGGCCGTTTACCAGTTGAGGAAGGCGTAGCGGGTAAAGGATGATTTGGCTTTGGGAGGAAATGTATATCATCCGTGACCACGGCTAATCGGCGATGTTCTTTTGTGAGGCCAAAAATGCGACCTGTCAAGAAAACATAGGAATTTGCGATCAGTGGTGGGAAGTTCACCCACCGCTGACCATTTTTGAAGTACGCGGTGACTGGGAAGGTGTGATAGGTTCGAGCTGGGTGCTTGTGGGTCTATGATCCTTTGCCTTTTGGCACGAGGTTGTGGAAGCGGAGAAAGGCGGCGTGTACCGTTTGCGTCTGAAGAAACAGGCCCGGGGAATCCGTCTCTCGCGGTATCAGAAGGCCCTGGAGAGAAAGTTCCAGTGGTGGTAGTGGGGATCAAACGACCGCGGTATTTCTGACGACAGCTCTGGCGACAGCCATCACACGTTTTATAACGCGAAGATTGCCATGGGCGATAGCATTGAGTGCAGAATGCACGCTGAGAAGACGAGACTAGATCAACAGAATGCCCGATAGATTGTATAGACGTGGAGCCCGGTGCCCCAGCGACTGCAAGCGGATGATGACGGCGCCAGTGATATTGGCCTTTCTGGCCGCAGGTGTCGCACGTTTTATATAGAAGCGGATGCCAGGGTCGTTTGCATGAGGAGCATTGAAAATTATGCTCCAAAGATAAGGCCATAAGAGCCGAGCGAGTCGGGAATGGAAGGAGAGAAATGTATAGGAGGGCAAAGGTAAACTTGCCGTATATGGCAGGCGGGGCACCAGAGCATATGAAAACGAAGATGAATAAAGACGTGGCAGTATACAATGGAGACGGTGATATTTACAGAGCACAGATAGTAAAATGAGTAACATATTTGGATACGGAAATACTCGAAAGGCAGTAGTGAACGTGAAAGGCCTAAAATTGTAGAAAAAAAGTATAGAAATAAAATAAAGTGCTGGAGGTACGCGAAAGTATTAGTGTAGAGTATGGCTACGTAGGCGAGGCGGAATGACAGGCGAATAGCAAGAAGAGAGCAGCAGACAGCCAGAATGACGAGGAGGCAGCACTGAAATGGAGAGATTTTTGCGATAGCGGGCAGAAAGGGTATACGGTATAATATACAAGGATGACCCCTGCAAAGCACGCAAAGCAGGATGAGCAGAAAGCAAAGAGACAAAAAGAGGCAACCGAACACGAGGAGGAAGAAACGTGACCTGGGATCCAACCAGCACCAATGAGAGAGAGGCTTGGCGGAGAGTAGGGTGTGTGTTTCTCGCTTTTTTTTTTGCAGCGTCAACGTCGGCGTTGTGCAGCCGTGGGGTTGGTAACCCCTTCCACTCCGTTCCTTCGTTTCAGGGCATACATCCTTGTATATGCAATATACATAGGCAGTGCATCACATCCTAACAACGAACTTGGAGTCTCTCCAGGGCCTGTCGCTGCCGAATTCTCGCTCTCAGTATTAGGTTGCCCTCAACGTGCGCGGGTTTGAAACCGCTGTGACGCCCCCGCGAAGTCCAGCACTGCTTCGATCGTACTAGCAAACGAGGTATTCCTAAAAATTGTACCCTTGAAAACACTACATGGGCTTGCCTGCCTGATTCGTGGACCAGGGGAGCATCCGGTTCCCGCCCCATATTGCATGGTGTCGAATGAAACCCGAGAGGATCCCGCTTATTGGCTTTTCACTTTATTTGAGAACTGATTTGATAGTGTTACCCATGTCATGCATCATTGCCTTCACTGAGGCTTGCCGGGGTTGAATAAAGGTACTGATAGGATATACAATGAGAGAGGGTCTGGGAGTCAGGCGTCCACATCTTGATCGCCTTGAGGTCTGGGTTGTCATGGAGGACTGTGGATGGGACGATGTGGAGACTTGCCTGTTGATATAGATGAAGCTGTTCCCCTATAGGTCCACTTCTATCGTAGGGGTTCGGTGCACCACAATTTCGATCCGTGGCCTTCATGTCCGTTGCCCAGTGCGTTCAACCATTCCCTGTTGTTGCGGGCCGCCTCGGCCGACCGGGAGTTCTTGAATCGCATGACATAGCAGGTGTTTATGGTATTAATATCGGCCGCCTGGGCGTCTTGGGTGGAGGGCGTGAGCGATAGGGTCGTGCGGATATGGGTGTTGGCGGCCGCCGTGAGGGTATCGGCCAAAAGCGTTTCCGTCGCTGCCTTCGTCTTGGGGGTGGATGTAAATACAAATACGTTGAGTGCTGATGCGGACTCAGTTTTCTTCTTTGTTAATTGAACCACTTGTTGTTGATCCGATCGTTCGCGTTGGCTGCCACGGGTCGGAAGGGTGTCGATCAGCGCCTGAAGCGCTCGTGTTTCTCCTTGCAGTTGATGCTTGGTGATATTGAGAACATCCCGATCTTGCTTGGCCTCCTGCAAAACCACTTTTGTGAACACAATGACCGGTCTGCTAGATGCTGGCTTCCTTCAGCGTTGTCCATAAGTCAACGCAGCTCCATAGTCGTCACCATTCCATTGTTATTTCCAGCGGTTGCGACCTCGGTGCTCAGGCACACTGTTCCAATGTAATCATCGCTATGGCGAGTTGTCCCTTTATGCGAGGCACAATAGCTGGCTGAAGGTTTCCGGCGCATGTGGCGTCGTCCCTTGCGCGTTTGTTGAAGGGGGTTCAGGAACACCCACGAGTGGGTCTGCTATCGGTTTACGCTTCGGTGGTTTAGTCGGATTTTCATAATTGAGATTAATTAAATTCGATTTCAATACTTTGTTAGTGTCAAATATCCAAATCTCATTCAATCAATTGATTTCGTGGATGCGTAAAGCTCAAACTGTACGACCAGAAGAGCTTTCATCAACACCCCGTAAGAATTGCTCGTACGACAGGAAACTAAATATATCTTTTAGAACTTCACGATGTCCTCTCCGTAGCTCCACAATAAATGGATATAAGAACGGAAGTGAGGGCTCGATATGTAGCTGTAGTCGGTATTGGCGATAATTTTCGTTCGCATCGATGAATGCAGTAAGGATGCTCTCTACTTGTAGCTGTGCTTGCGCCAGTCCACTAAGGACGGCACAGAGGCAAAAGTGATTCTTTAAGTGATACAGGTTCTAGTTTTTGTGAGCTTGCGCTATCTATTGAGAAACGAAAAGAATCCTTACCCATGCAATGTCTCGCAGATTGTCATCCAGAACTCCCGCGGCTGCAATCTCTTCCACATTATGATTTATTTGATCCCATTGAATTGCCAACTGACGCAAATGGCCATCTTGAAACAGCAAACCATGGATGTTGATTTTACCAAAAGCTTCCAGCGCATCTTCACTCATTTTCCAGGCTATGGTAGCGGCTTTTTGTTCGCTCACGGCCGTGAAGAAATCTGTTCTAACTTCAAACTTAAAGTCACCTGCAATATCGGGGCCAGTTTTATATCGTGCGTAGCGAGCTTCAAGGACCTTGAGTCGTCGGATGATGGCCTTATCCGGCTGACCAAGCAATTCCTTTAGGGGACCAGTAATATGGCCGGCTTCCATCGGCAGCTTACGAAAAGGACGCTTATTTTCAACCGCTATGAGTGCACGCGAGAGAGTAGTGTATAGGAATCGATCAATTGGTTGTATTGACTATTGCGTATCAGTACTGAGCAGGAACATGGAACTGGATTCGGCGATCGCGAAATACCTTTGTCGCTTCCCGAAATCTATCGACATCTCCAGGGAATTGCTGTAGGAAGGAGAAAATGGAGAGGCCCAGCTCGTTGTGGTAAGCCTCGAACAAGCTGATGGCCGCGCATGGCATTCCCATGACATGCTTTACCCAATCTTCAAGCTTGAGGTCTTTGAAAATACTCCAACTGTCTCGGAGAAGTTGCATCGCTATTTTTCGGGGCGCCTGGTTCCTTGAGATTGAGCCAATCGAAGTGAGTGTTTCCACTTGTACATCTGTGCTCTGGGGAAATTCGTCGTAATCCTTTTTCTCCATCTTGATTGCTTGATCAAGATGATAAAAATGGTCCCCGGTTGACCATGGGAAATGGAATGTGGAAATTCTCGGAATTGGGGACAGATTACCAGGTCGTTCCATGTTGCTAAAATAGGTCAAGTTTTGAAGACTGAACTTCTAGACAGGAAAAGTGGTCACTAGTGAGATGGATGTTGAATTCCGTCGACCGACTGGAAACTTCATTTATATCCCGGCCATGGAACATTTTATTTTCCAGTAGGGGCGAAGATCGTGACCATTCAAGTTGCTGATTCCGTTCAATTAACTCATTCTGTATATTTGTATCTTGAGAACTGTGATTTAAACGCGGCGAATTGTTTGATGAATACGAAGGCGGCCAACCTGAAGCCAACAAATTTTTAAATTGCCGAAAACCACTTCTGAATACCGATAGCAGATCAATCCATAGAATGGTGGTAACGAGATGAAAATCGTTGGGTAAAATGAGATTACTTGGGATAAATCACTCGTTTGATGAATCTGTTAAAAGTTTTCTTATTTTGGTGAAAAATCATCATGAATATACCGCGGATAGTGTACATAGCAGGCATTGTCACCTTGACGCGCGATATGTAATATACTCTCTTTTGAAATAATTTGAGCGACCATTGAAAAAGAACGTTCAGAAGCATTGGCCACGTCGTTATCACAGTTAGTCGCCGAACGGACAGGAGTTGACCTTCTATGTACTTTCAATGGACAGTGGAAGCCTCACTACGTCCACAAGAGACTTTTTTTGATGGTATTGCTTCCATGATCTTCTGAGGATAATAATGTGAAATTTGATGTCTTCAGTTAATGAAGTGAGCCAGCCGCACAATTTTCGTCGAGTATCTCCAAATAAAAGGGTGAGTTTTCATCGAAAATGGTTATAAAGATACCATCTCTCTAAACTGAACAGGAACCTTGCAGTGAATAATCTGGACAATCACTCCCATATTAATCTCATGGATTCATCGTCAAAGCCTTGTATCCCTCGCAGCTATCCCTACTGTCACGTTCACCCCACGCAGCCCGTCGCTCATCGAGTGGGTGACCTGCCATCCTCGGTAGTAGGGCGCTCCCCTTCACAACCGGAATTTCGGGATACACAGCAGCAAAAAGAGGCTATAGATACGCCCTTGTCATTATTCTCTATGTTTGAGCTGAACGATTTATGTATTCCCCCATGTTGGACAAACAGGAAACAAGATGCACTGGGATTAGCCAACCCTAAACATGAGGAAAATATATATCCGGTGCCTTGCTCTGTGGATTCCGAAAATGGAATCCTTCCTCTGCAATTTAGAACGGAGATGCTACGACTCCTTGGAGTAATTGAAGCCAAAACCAGGCAACCTTTATCTGCAATCGGAAATCAATTACAAAGCCATCAACCAAACCTACTGAGTGAAGCAGCAGAAATTTTATTTGAAATGTACATCATGAAAATGCGGATTTCCCAGAAGGTAACGAAAAAGAAGATTGAGGATTCTCTCTCCGTCTGCAAATTCCCACAAAAGGTGACAAAAGCCTTAAAGCGCCAAACCCAATTTTCGCCTGGTAGCTCAGTGGGACAAAGCAATCGCAGAAATCGACCTGTTTTTCAAAAGCTGAGAAGCCAAGGATCAACTTGCCAGCAAGCATTCCGTGCTCTGCCACTAGTAATAAAGTGCGTTCCAGAGCCACTTAAAAAGAGACTGATCGCAAGGACAAAGGCAAAGGCGTTAAAGATTGCAACCACATTGCTAGAAGGCTGGTGTCTTTAAAGTAGACTTCTTTCAAATTTGAATGAGCAAATTGAGATGTTCTTTTATACTTCATGGCCATGATAGATTCCCATCAAATAGACCGAGCTTCGTCTTTGCTACAGTCGCGCCCAAAACTGACTGCGATTCTGGGAAAAAATGGAGTTATTTCAACCATAGGCGCCAATATACTCTAGTTCAATCCTGATGTCTTTGCCTGCGTATTCGAATCGCGTTTTCGAAGTCAATAAGTATATTATTACATCTGTAAGTATCAAGGGAGCCCGTACATGCGTTGATTTACCTTATATCAAGGCCCTAAAGATACTGGATTATGGCAGTATCTGATAAGAAGGCTCACTGGTAGAACAGGGCTGGATGCTTCAAAATTGGTCGCTGGTATTTCATTATTTGACTACAGATATGGCTCCATACTCTGACGAATCTTTCCATTGGCCCTCCCTTTAAGCTCGTCAGCTTTTAAAGACGGTATTTTGTAATACATATGTAGAGCTTCAAAATTCCTAATTTCTCATTTATTTCAGTGTCTAACTCTAAAACTAATGAATATTTTTGTCTGTGGTGTACCTGGGCCTAGCAGAACGTTGATGGCGACTGAGGTCCTGGGCTTTCCGAAAGGGATATTATGATGACGCAGTCCACATTTTCAGCTCTGCAGTTGTGTATTGGTCTCATGTAACGGAGAAGAACTGCCGTAGTGGCCATAACTGAATCGTTATGTTGACGTATTTCTTCGTGTCGATATGATACTGTAAATGATAATTTATATTTAGAATGTTAGCCATGGTGCAGTTTCCGGTTAGCGGCCATTTCACCCCAATTTGAAACGAGACCTAGTCTCAGCCGACACAGTAGAGTATATAGTTCAGAATCAAACCAAACATGGAGCAGCCGCCACCCCCAGGGCCTCGTCTTAATGAATCAGTGAAGGTTAATCCAATACTGGACCAACGGTTAGCTTGGTGGCAATTATAGATTGATCGTCCATGTCGACTATCTTTTCTCATTCTTTTGACCAACGGTGGTAAAGGAAATGGTTAAATAGTGAGAACATTGCACTTTTGCACTTGTACTTCATTTTCACGGGCCCGCCAATTATTTAATCGGGGAAGGCTCCACTCTTGAGGTACGTTGGAAAGGCACATTTGATCCTCAAATAGTCACTCCTCCCCCTAAACCCCCCTCTTTTTTTGACATATATCTCGGTATATTAATTAAGCTCATTTATTTCCCATGACAGAAATGTTGGAGCCTTTCTTTTAACAGCTAAATGGTCTCTGCTTCCTGCTTTGAATGACAGAACAAATAGTATTCAATCCATTTTTTTCTATTGATTGGCAACAACCCTGAGGTGGCATGTTTCTTCCATTAACACTTCTGAGGAATTCAGATGTCTTCGATGATGTTTGTCTACACAACACAACCACTGGCGCGCGTATAGTTCACTAAAATCGTCTCAGTAGTCAGTCACAATTAGCCAACTTAGGCTTCACCACACCCATTGGCACATGGCTACCTACTGCTTCACAAACTTTGGAAACACCAAAAGAATTTCAGACTCCAGTTCCGACGTCTTACTTTGACATACCGACCACAGTGCTGGGCCTTTCTATTGAGATCTCTCACCCTCAATTGACTGATATTCAGGAATCAAGAACAACTTTTCCTGAAGCAGGCAATCCTGACACATCGATGCTTGCTTCACTTACTTTTCTAAGCACCAAATATAAAGCAAAGTCAACAGCAGATTCCGCAAACGAAATATCAGAAATATCTTCCTCGGTCATCTCAATAGAAAGCTTTCGAGAGGATGAAGCAACAGATGATGAGAAAAATCAGTCACAACTAACAACTGCACGATCGGCTAGAACTAGTCTACTTTTATCAGGTACACTTTCCAGCCCAGGATATTTGTCCGTGCTACCATCAATGACTAAAGAGACGGCCGTTTCGACCGATATTTCTTCTCTCTCCAATGACCCTACTTTGATCTCTGTTAAATCTTCAGTATTTTTGCCACCAGCAACAGAGGAAGTGAAAGCAAATATGCATATTTCTTCGACGGTCTCTATAGTCGATGGAGCTCCAAATTTGAGTCATGCGTACCTCCAAGATAACTCGCCTACGCGATTCGCCTTCGAAGAGATTTGGCCCACTCGCAAATCGCCTCAAAGCTCTCTATTCCAAGAAAACTTGATTTTGCCTAGTAGCATCCACAATAATCACAAACATAAGAATCCAAATTCTCCATTGGCATTGGAATCTGTTAGTGCTACGCGACAGGTGAAAACAAGCTCGATTTCACACGGTTCGTCCAGCATATTGACCACATATATCTCAGCCATTCAGGATCCTCAAGAAAGTCCAAAGTCAGATTCAACGCAGACTTCTCAAACGCATATTTCCACGACTTCGTCCACCTCTGATGCAAAGCCAACCAATGTAAACGATTGGACAATGGCTGGAAGCAAAGCGTCTCACAATATTCAGAAGCAAAGTCTAGGAATAATCCTGGGAAGCATCTCTGGCGCTGGGGTAATGCTATGTGGCATTATATTCTTATACCGGCCATGCTATCAGCGGCTTAAAGAGTCTAGAAAAGGTACCATCTGGATTGCGAATGACTCTGAAAATCGCAATCATGATAATACTTCATCCGCCGGTCATTCCGAGTATCGAGAAATTTCACGCTTCTCGGTGGATTCATAGGGCCCTCCTTTTTGTCCCATTTCTGTTTGTAAGCAGTCATAACGATCCGTGACTTCAGCGTTTTCAAATATAAGAAGCACATAGTCCTGGATCTATCTCAACAACTTTGGTATTTCGCTGCAGGTCTGTTTTCTTGCTTTGGCGCCTCAATTGATGACACGTTGCTCTTATTCTAATTCATCTATCTCACCGGTTTAGAGAAGGTGATCAGGTTCATGGGGAGTGGCCTCGGGCGGCCAGCATGATGGCTTCGTCATGTCTGGATCAAGCTGTTGCGTTTTCCCGAACGAACCACTCGCCTATTATAGGGATGTCTTACCTGCTTGCGCGGCTCTATGAGCTTGATGTGGGATTTTGCAAGGACTCGGCAGTTTAGTTAAAGTTTTGAAAAGCCTTATCGTAATAACGACACATCAGGTCTCCATTCATTTGGCTGGAGGTCTCAAGTGTAGTCATCGACCCACTTTTTCTTGCACTGGGGAGTGAAGTCCAACCGGAATCTCTAGGCAAATAGAGACTCTCTGGTCTTACTACTGCAGCCAGGAAGTCACTCCTTACTTTCTAAGATAGGATTGATAGGCTGGCGTCTGCAATGGAAGGAAACATTGCATGATGAAGATTGCCGCCTCTGTCGATGTAAATGAGGACATAATAAAGACAACCAAATCCTGCATGCTGTTCCAGCGCGGCCATGCTTGCGGCATTTGGGCTAATAGCATCTGCCAGGTAGTGTTGTAGGTCAGAGGAAAAATGAATTTATTGTTGTTTCAGAGGGAATAAGTGAGGCTATATACAACGAGAAGATCAAGTTGATTGTAAACCAACTTGATTATTCGTATAGACACTTCGGGAATTATTTCTCAAGCTGCGGCTTTGTTCCTGATCTGCACCAGCCTCATATCACCACAAGGGATCATGACCTTTCTTGGGAAGCAACATCGGAAGAGAAAGGGTTAGGCGCTACGACCGCTTGCGACAACAAATAGCCGGGAAAAGTAAAACCCAAGATTCACGAAATATTAAACTGTAACGCCATGCAGACCTGAATTGTGCTACAAACAGAGCTTTTTTCCCGACAAATAATGGGGGGGTTTGCCGCAACCAACCACGGTCTCGCCCTTTCTATACGCTATCTCCGGTTGTGTGGCTGTGCCAATGGTCAAATTATGTGGCTTGTCCTTTATCCGAGGTGGATACCGGTGGCTTAGCTGAGTTCATCAGTCCAACAAATTCACGTACTGATGCCACCGATTCTGGAAAGCAAGGTAATGAGGCTGCAGCTTCAGGCTTCAAACTTGTCCATAAATTACCGCGGTGTAGTAGAAAATTGTGAATCAAATATATACATTCGAGTGTAAAAGTAGTAAGACAGAAGAGTGGTGCTTTCGATTGACATCCCTTGCGTGTCATTTGCACCCTACATAACGGGCCTGGCTAAAGGGATAAAACGAGCGCAGCCCTTGCTCATTTCTCTCTCGTTATTCTGGTCTTCATCATCTTGGGATTTTGATTCTCGCCTAGAGAATTTGATGTTACCTTCTCCCTTGGAGATCGAAACCTGCAATATCATAACACTTGATCTATCACTTAATGACTATCTTTCCTCGGTTAGCAGGCCTTCCCTTGCACTGCTTGATCCGTCCATTCTCACGCATAGCAGGGGATTTAGCTTCTTTCAATCAACATAACGATTTGATTCTCCGCGAACCAAATGCAGCGCCAAAGAGAGACGCTTCCCCGGCGTCTCTTTCTTCGATGTCAAAGGTGTTCGAACTTAGCACTTATAAAATTTTTGCGAAAGAGACAATTCGCCTTCCTTGGATGTTTCGAACAATACGCCGGCAATGCACTCAAGCGACTCCGGCACCAGTTGATCTACTCAGTTGCGGGCAAACGAAAACTTCATATCCATTGATCAGCTTGTGCTAGAATTATCGATGCAATGCGCTCTCGTCACTTTACGTGACGGTTCGGGATTTTTTTGAACGTTAAAAGAAAAAACTTTAATATCCGGGAAACGAAAGGTTCTTTGCTTAGCCTCACAGATAACATAAACCAGACGAGTCTGTTGCTTCGGACAAGGGGTTGGGAGGTATGCCAAAGTACTCTTGCCGCCCGAGATACCAGTTCTATTTTTCTTACACACATCCCGTCAAGTCCCACGACCACCATCTATTAGTTTCACTCTTGCCCTCTTCCTTCATCCGTTACCTGTAGAAAATGTTTACCTTTCAAATCTCCCTGGCCAATGACGTGGACCCCAATTGTGATTACAGCCGGCGCTTTTTCTTGCTCAAAGGGGGTTCTAGGAATTGGACCATGCGTCGAGTTCCGCGGAGGCAGAAACACTTTCTTCGTGGAGGCCATGTAGGCATTGAGTGATCGGGACGGCCAAAGCGTGCAAAGACTTGCTGATTATCAAATATCTCTTGCACGGATCTTGGGAACCCGCCAACCTTCCGTCGAAACGAGGAACTAGTAACTTCAATCGTAATCATCTCTTCCAGGCTTTTCACATGAAATGCGACTTTTTTGCGGTAATAACCGCACTCGTAGCAGCCGTCATCCTCTTCAAGAAGGCCAAGAGAATGACCCCGAGCAGTTTGAAATTGCCCCCCTGGAAATTCTTCGATCACTCTTTTGAGCACACTCCTAGGTTGTGGGCTTCTGCAGAGAACTGATCCCTGACAAAAATACGATCCATTGTTAAGGACTGGCTTTTGGTCGATTTCGAAGAAAAAACAGCCGGTAACCAAGACTGCACGGACTAAATCATCAGGCACATTGTATGTTGATTTTGCCAAGTCTACCAACTTGTCCACGTCGTCCAGTCTGGGAAGGGGGCAAGTGACAGTATGATTTACCCGATATATATCCTCCCTCAAGTGATCAGGTATATAGTTTAGTGCCTCATAGAAGCCCTGCTCACCATCCATGGAGGGGGAAGACATGACTGCCCGAAAGAGGCGAGGGACAGCCCCATCCTTTAAAATGTTACCAGTATGATGGCCGTCGCGGCCACAATTCGAAGTAGTTGATCCTGTACCTACCGATATGAGAAGATCATGCCTTCCCGCTGCGGGCCAGATAATAGCAGACTCCTTCAAGGCAATGGAAACAGGATTATTTGCACGCACGCCACCGTCCTGTAAAGAACCAAATCCAGGGAGCGTTTTTGTTTTGAAAAACCTAGATTCTGGTTAACAAAGACGTCTTGTGTTCGATCAAATAAACTCACCAGGGGGCCGCGACGCTACATCGAGCACTGAAGAATTGTTACATATCAGCGCACCGGGCAGAAACAGAAGAAAGAAAGAAGCAGTGGGTCAGGTTTCAAGAATTACAAATGCCACAAAAAAAGTTAAAACTCACGCTTCCCAAAGGAAAGGGTCTTCGTTATGTTCCTGAGGTTTGAGGAACAGATATGCTGCCTCAACAGGACGAGGCCCAACCCCCCGATAGTTTGCTATGACACATGCTTTTCCATCGGATATTCGACTCGCAATGATAGCAACCCGGCTGCTCGAGCCAGAAGTCGTACCAAAATCAAACATGCGGCGGGTTGAACCCAACCCATCTTTGAGCACGTTGTCCAGGTTTTTCCCATCGTATTGGCCATCCGCCAAGAATCCCACTAAGCACTTTAGCCATTTTGGGCATTTGAAAATTGATATTTCCTGAAGAGGTTTCGACTGGGAGTCAAAGGCCTTTCGAGCAAATTCTGGGAATTTGCGAAAACATTGTTCTGCCGAAGATTCGTTGAAAACAATGTCCATGATATTCAGTCCCCCTGAAATCCAATATGTTAACAATTAGGGGCCTCGGCAAACCAGGGTGGACCAATACGGGGTGGAACCAGTATCCAGCACGTACCAACACTTGTACCCGCGCAAAGATCAATTATTTGCGGCAGGGGTATTTCTTTTCCAAGCTTCTTCTCCAATGATTGTAGTAAGCCCAACTGAATAATTCCTCGGATGCCTCCGCCATCCAGGCTGAGAATGACAGGAGGCTTTGTGGGAGGGAGATGGTGAATTGATATCTGTAAACTCTGGCTGCACACGGGGCATTGGGAAATGTCAAAATGATATTCTGCGGTCTTACTTGGAAACCCGAATATGACTACACAGGTATCGCAAATTGCATGATGACAAGGGAGCATATGCTCTGGCGATCGACATAGACAAAGAAAGCATGAATTGGTCGAGTAAAGGCCTTTCCATTGGTGATAAAAGTCGCTTAAAGCGGTTCTTCTGATACTTGCGGAAGTTCGAGTAGGGCTCATTTCTCGGGAATTCCGACCCAAATGGGCCAATATGGAGCTGCAGAACACTGACGGGTCAAGCCCTGTACGTGTATTCCAAGCCTCCCAGCATTGAACTTTGTAAAGGTGATCGAAGACATCTTCGTGACGGAAGCCTTGATCACTCACTTGTCAGTAGAGAGTTCAGTAGGGATTGTACTGAAAAATATGAACTTGCGCTCTTCGAGAGTTTGATGATTAGCAGTTATGATTACTTACGGTGCATCCCTGGGGGGTACGCGTTCACTAGCAGTGCGGAAGCAATAAAGGCATGAACAGCTTCAGCAGTGCAGCCCAAGTCATTTGCGTGGTCTAGAAAGCGCACCAAATGATCTGCGGAAACCAAGTTTAGTTTGTGGCTTTCGCGCGCAACCTGGAGGCAGTCCAAAGTCAAAGTCCCCGGCCTTCCCATTTCCAGCTCAAGCGTTCGACTCCAGAGAGTGCATAGGTGTAGGCTGGAGAATGATAGACCCTGCTGAATCTGCTCTGTGCGGGAAATTTGGACCTGATCGAGAACGACACGCCGTAAGGGCTCAAAAGCTGCCTTCGGGGATAGCACCAGGCGGTGTCGAAGGTCTAGAAAAATGATGTGCAGCTTAGAATCTCCATTTAAATACTGCGAAAAGCATTTGGCAATGGTATCAGCGTCTGGCTCTTCATTGCATGTCAGGGCAATGATAACGCGTGTTAAGCCAGGAGCTGATCGAGAGCCAATTTTGACATTGCGACGTGGACCGTCAAGCAGCTCCAGAACCTTTCGCATCTCTGAGGGAGTGTCTACAAAGAAGCATAGGACCTGTGCCCATGTAAAAAGGGCATTCCTGATCACATGTTGCCGTATATCTGGTAGGGACGGCGTTCCCTTTTGAGGGATATGGTATCGTTGAAAATTTTCCGTTGACCAACGACATAATTTTGATTCACCTACCCCTGAATCATTAAATAAGTTGCTTTCTGCAAAAAGGACTGGGTATTCAGTGTTGGCGGTCTGTGTACTGATATGTAGCCGGGTCAAACCAGCCGGTCCCCTCCGAGTTATGTTGTTATGAGGAAACAATGCTTGGAGTGCTTTGATCCGATTTCCATTACCTGCGAACCAGATCAATGACGGGTATTGCGTTTCGGGATGGCTCAATCCCTCCACTAGCCTCTCCAGCCGCCCTGTATCCACCAAAGTCCAGCCAGTAGCCTCTGGTACGAGATCAAGCCACACTGCCATTGGGAGGAGTATAGCTATTGCAGACTCGCCCATTCAGGACACCAATAGCTTTTATACGTAGTACTGTGGGGGTACGAGAGTAAAAGTGTTAAGTTTTGGCGCCCTCACTTTTGGAAAACGATGACTGGCAGTTCGAGATCTAACCAGCAAAAGAAAAAAGGTGGCATTATGCCATTGCCACTTCGATGAGGAGTGCCCTATCTGGCCTGAATAATGAGATGGCTTGAATCACAAAGCCCTTGGGTTCTCTCAACAAGCATAAACTCTATGTATGATGTGATAAAGCCTCACAAATACTGTAACCACTACTGCTTTTTTATCTGTTAGCACCAAAGTTGCCTTTCGAAGGGTGCTTGATGTTATTGCGTTCCACGACCTTAGCGGATACAATGTACAATGAAAATGCACAATCTCATTTGTCGTATACAGTATGAATCTTTTTATTCTGAAAATCAATTGATCAACAGGCCCTCAATTGGCAGATTTTTCTGGAAATACCCATATATCCCACAATAGTAAGATTTCTTGCTGACAGATGTTGTTATTTTTAGCCCGCATTTAGCGGTGGCTCGAATAGCCTATCCACACGACAAGGAGCTCCGGTTATATATCTATTTTTTTTCCTTTCATCCTTGACCTACTAAATACAATTGCCATGTTAATCTGGTGGTCGAAGCTTTCTCGGTTTTGGTCCAAGGTATGGCAAAGCAGGTCAGCCATCTCCTCCGGTAAGAGCTTTCAAGAAAGATGTAGCAGATGTGGACAAATAGACCAGGGCACATTATACACCCAGATGCTCAAAGAGGAAGCGCAGATGGATTTGAAGTATAATCTATGTGCTGGTGCAGCCAACTGGGTGCTCCTCGCCGGGTACCTCGTGGTTCCGGGCACTTTCACCTCCTTGAAAGAGTCAGATGAAGTTGAACAAACATTGCAGAAAAACGACGCAGGGCGTGTTCTCCTGAAAACCATACAAAATCCCCCACTTCTAGTAATCGCCTGCATATTTCTAGTGGCTGGGATTCTGATACTCGGGTGGCTCTCGGCCGTATTCAAAGAAAGCTATACGTGGCTGATTAATCGGATCTTCATGTAAGAGTCCCTCCTTAGATGTGAGCAGTTGAAATTAAAGAACATCCCAGGCCAGCTTGCCTGAACGCCGCCGCCGGATTGTTGACAACTCTAATCAATGTCTCAACCTCGCAATCTGGTGAATTTTCTGTGATGGCAATTATGACATTTCTCGTGACAGGAATTACCTTCCTTTCATTTCTCGCAATCCTTGGCGTTTATAAATTTTGGAAACTGAGAAAGGTTATTGAGAATGACGAACTCCAGCACCTATCAAGCCTGCCAAAGCTGTTTCTCGCCAGCATCAGGAGACTTTTATTTACACGAATATCCAAAACCTAAAACAGCGACAAATGTCTCGAGGATATTTGGTCTATGTTCATAGCTACTTTAGTCTATAGCTAATCTCGTGATCAATGACAACTGCCTGTTAAAAGGACCTCTAACTATATAATGTGCCCATAATATCGAGCAGCCGGTGACGTTTTCCTCCCTACAACTGAGGCGAAAAGTCTTCGCGTTGAAAACATACCTTCCATGACTTAACAAAGATTTCACGTACACATCTGTCTGAAGACCGCCTAATTTTCAATTCGGTTTTTCTGCCGATGACAGCCCGGACAGGTTAATTTTTATATCAAAACGGACAATGAAGTCACCGAGCAAGGCGGCTTTCGCCCACACGAGACCATCAGCCTTCACTCAGCGATGTACTTTCTATGATGATAAATTGGAAAGTGCACACTATCTAGCATTTATCAGATGGGATCATGCCTTTATCTTAATTCTTTCCAAGATTCGCCTATATTAATTGAGAGCACACATTCTTGGATTAAAGCACATGGTTCTGCTCGATTGAGTTAAGAGTAATGCGGAAAACAACTTATTTTAGAGCAATTACAAGACAGATTTGTCGCACTATGTACACTTCCAGCAATTAGAAAGAACGTTACCTCCATGACTATTTTGCTATAACTTGAGGCCTTGGAGTCCACCAAGGGTGCACACGCGTAAAAATGTGTATATGGAAAGGCAAAGACGCATGAGAATTGTGTTATAAATTTTGTATCTAATTTGGTAACCCTCACATATGCCCTCCTTTTTAATTGACCAGGTTTCCTTGAAGTGGAAAAGGGCAGCGCTCGTATGTCCGGCCGATGAAATTTCAAAATCGGTCCGCAGTAGCCCGAGGGTCGGCCGCCTTTCGGGCCAACGAGTAAGAGAACACGTAAGATTGCAACCAGTACTGTAGGAAAAGTCCTTAGAAGCCTTAACTATACATCCAAGTTTAAAATGTTCTCATTCAAGAAAATGTAGCTCTTCCCATTTGCTGCTCGTTTACTGAGTCACATCGTATACGTTGTATGAGATGGTTCCAAACTTCGATCCGTCGCTCAGGAAAACTAACAGCAGGGGGTTTTGGAATAACCAAGCCAGGGGAAGAATCGGGTTCATAATCAGCCGGTGTTCTATGGACCGCAGGCTGCGAGCGTGACCTCTGTAAAGGTTAGTCTTTACGTAGATCTTCCGCCTGTCACAAATCTTACTATGTCTTCCTTAGTAGGAACAGGAACATTAGGGTGGGAATGGTATGTGTAGATCCTTCCGTTCGGCATTTCCATGGTCAACCAGCTCCGAATAGCGTATAGTCTCCAAAAGTCATTATGGCGTCGAAGAAGATTGTTCCGACGCTTTCGCAGCTGTTCCTGTTTAACGCGGCTCATAACTGGAGCCATACATGTAGCCTTCAAGGTTAAAGTAAGAACCCAGCCGACCAGGATATATTCTATCAAGATTGAAGGCAAAAAGAACAGGCCATTTGCAACGGGAATCGCCAGAAATAATAAATGGCGGTTTCGGTTAGATAGAATAACAAGTTCAGAAGACCACCCAGGTCAAATGACACGCCTCACATTTCAATGGCACATCATCTTAACGAAATTAATGCCCATCATTTTCATATCTTTAGTGACTGGCCATCTCGTTCCTAACCCCCTCTTACCATAGTCAATTAAACACCCCGATCATGTAGCAAAATCTGGAGACGTAAAGCAATAATGGCCATACTACAATATATGGTCATCTTCACAATACCAAAATGCCCCATATAAATCCATGAAATTGCTTGTTAGTTTTGTAAAGCTCTCTACGGCCTACTTCGTAGGTTTATGGTCTAGTTCTAAACCCTAAACCCAATCCCTGATAACATTTAACCGACACTTCCCTCATTTCACGAATCTAAATCATCTGTGTCCTCTCTATATCAAATGAGAAAATACACACAGATGAAGCAAGATACAGTACCAAGGAAATGTTCAAATTCATGATTCGGGCCGGGTAACTACCGTCAACCGGGATACCTCACGTGAGCGCTCTTCCGAGAGAAGATTGGGAGATTTCAGGTGGAAAATATAGTGACAGATGTAATTCATCCTAGATGTTACTAGCTGTTACATACATTTTCAGAAGATACAGCCAAAATCTTAACGCGGTAAGAACCCACCACGGCAAACCCGCGCCTTGGTGGACCCTATTGCTGTCTTGAAACCACTTCGGTACTCTTGCTTCTGAGAAAATATCAAGATAGCTTGGTCCATCGACTCTTGTTCGGTACAACTTTTCCAACTTAGAGACTTTGGCTCACTATTACCTATGACGTATCCTCTAAACCGATATACATAGTCTCCTAACGAAAATTTAAGCATATATCGGTTTCGTGTGAATGCATTTTTAAGCTCACGGTCGTAAAGTATTGTAGAATAGACAGTCTATTACAGTACAGGAAGCTGTCGAAGGGCCAGGCCGTTGACGATTAAACCCCCTCTGAACTAGCGCATTTCTGAACAACTTTTCAGATGATAGTGTGGAGGTATATAGCACAGTACTGGTGTCTGGTTCAAAAAATTCTTTAGAAAATTCGCCCTCGTTCAAGTTATTGATAAAGTCAGGGATATATGGATCCAGAGAAGAGCTTGACAAAAAGATGCCATGTATTGAGGCCCCCCGTACAAGCTGTGGTGTCTAAAGAATGAGAAAACAACGAAGAGCTACAGCATTCTTTTCTTCAGTATCTTTCTGGAAATTCAGTTTCGCTTCACAGTACTTCTCTCTGTGTTACTGTGCTGTGTCGATCATAGACCGATGCTTACCATACAGTCGCGACCGTTATCGCCTTCCATATCGGAAACACAGAGATGCTATTTCAAACCCTAATCACATGATGCGCTAATCCAGATGTGGTAACACGTAAATAACGTTGTTATGTAGATACTATGTAATAATACCAGACGTTTTATGATACCAGTATGAGTGACTCAAAGTTCAAGAATAGAAGACGAAAGCTTCCATGAGGTTCCATGCAAATCAAGCAAACAAAGGCAGCGCTTGAACTGGCAATCTGTCAACAATTCTCTTCCTGCATCTCGCAGTTGCTTCACTGCAGAGCGCCTATTCTCTCCCTGGGGTCCATCCGGGGTCAGGTTGATAGGCAAGGCATCTTTTCGTAATCTCCGCCATGCTGATCATTGCGGTTTTGGATCCTATGTACTCTCATTATCATATGATGTCATGTCTCTGAACTGTATGGGCCCATCCTTGGTACATCGCGTTCCGTAAGTCTGAAACCTTTCCAGGTACAATTATTATTCCACCAGCAAGTCGCAGATAGGCCATTCGGAGACTACTATTACTGGGCGGTCTGTCTAATAACCGCAGGCGATAGAAACTTGTACTGGTGTACGACTTCTGGAACGCAACTATAATATGACTTTTACAACCCGGTGGAATTTTATAGCATTCCGCAAGCATAATGAAGCCGTATAAATTGTCACCTTCCCCTAGGCCCTCCTTTTACAAAGATATTAGGAAATAGAGGCAGGACTTTGGACTGGAAACGAAAATTATTGACACCTACTATACGCGAAATCCTATGAAAGAAACCTGCCCTGATCCATGTCCTATAGCAAGGACACTACCATGAATGGCCGAACAGCTAAGCCGAGACCCAGGGGGGAGGCATAGTACCCTTTCACCGTTCAATGTTATCCAACACCGTCGTACCCATTCACCGTCCAATGTTATCCACTGTCCTTCTTTGATAAAGATTTCCAGATCCACGTGAGGTGAACCAGTATCACTCCTAGATTCAATCTTGAGGGAACCCAAGTTCGTCCGTAGATATGAACCATCCGGAGAAAATTCAAGGCGGGTGGCGACCCGTCCGACACTCAAAGTCTGTTGCAGGGCGCCAGTCACAGCGTCCCGGAGCCACACTGTGCCATCCCCAGAGGCAGATGCCAGCATGCCGCCATCGGGCGAGAAGGCCACTGACGCAACCGACCTTGAATGGCCCTCGAGAGTCTGTTGTAGGGCGCCCGTCGCAGCGTCCCAGAGCCGCACTGTGTTATCGTCGGAGCCAGACGCCAGCATCCGACCGTCGGGCGAGAAGGCCACCGACTGTACCCAGTGTGAATGGCCCTCGAGAGTCTGTTGCAAGGCTCCCGTCGTAGCGTCCCAGAGCCGCACTGTCTTATCGTTGGAGCCGGTCGCCAACATCCGACCGTCGGGCGAGAAGACCATCGAGTTAACCCAATGTGAATGGCCCTTAAGAGTCTGTTGTAGGGCACCCGTCGTAGCCTCCCAGAGCCACACTATGCCATCCCTAGAGGCAGAGGCCAGCATCCGACCGTCGGGCGAGAAGACCACCGATACCACCTGTTTAATCCATTGTGAATGGCCTTCCAGCCAATGTGCATGGCCTTCCAGCGTCTGTTGCAGGGCACCCGTCGCAGCGTCCCAGAGCCGCACTGTGTTATCGTGGGAGCCGGTCGCCAGCATCCGACCGTCGGGCGAGAAGACCACCGATTTAACCCAATGTGAATGGCCTTCCAGCGTCTGTTGTAGGGCGCCCGTCCTAGCGTCCCAGAGCCGCGCTGTCTTATCCCCGGAGCCGGACGCCAGTATCCGGCCGTCGGGCGAGAAGGCCATCGACGTAACAAAGCTTGAATGGCCCTCGAAGGTCTCTTGTAGGGCGCCACTCGCAGCGTCCCAGAGCCGCACTGTGTTATCGTAGGAGCCGGACGCCAGTATCCGGCCGTCGGGCGAGAAGGCCACCGAGTTAAGCCGATCTGAATGGCCCTCGAAGGTCTGCTGTAGGGCGCCCGTCGCAGCGTCCCAGAGCCCCACTGCCTGATCGGAGCCGGACGCTAGCATCCGACCGTCGGGCGAGAAGGCCACGGAATTAACCCAACCTGAATAGCCCTCGAGAGTCTGTTGCAGGGCGCCCGTCGCAGCGTCCCAGAGCCGCGCCGTCTTATCGTTGGAGCCGGTCGCCAACATCCGACCGTCGGGTGAGAAGGCCACGGAATTAACCCAATCTGAATGGCCCTCGAAGGTCTGTTGTAGGGCACCCGTCGCAGCGTCCCAGAGCCGCACTGTCTTGTCCCAGGAGCCGGTGGCCAGTATCCGGCCGTCGGGCGAGAAGGCCACCGACTGAACAGAGCTTGAATGGCCCTCGAAGGTCTGTTGTAGGGCACCCGTCGCAGCGTCCCAGAGCCGCACTGTCTTGTCCCAGGAGCCGGTGGCCAGTATCCGGCCGTCGGGCGAGAAGGCCACCGACGTAACAGGGCTTGAATGGCCCTGGAAGGTCTGCTGTAGGGCGCCCGTCGCAGCGTCCCAGAGCCGCACTCTGTGATCGGAGCCGGACGCCAGCATCCGACCATCGGGCGAGAAGGCCACCGACTGTACCCAGTGTGAATGGCCCACGAGAGTCTGTTGCAAGGCGCCCGTCGTAGCGTCCCAGAGCCGCACTGTGTTATCCCAGGAGCCGGTCGCCAGTATCCGGCCGTCGGGCGAGAAGGCCACCGAGTTAACCCGATCTGAATGGCCCTCGAGAGTCTGCAATTCTGCACTCCAGCTTTCCTCAACTTGAGGTAACTGGCATGCCCAAGTAGGAAGTTCTGTTTTGAACTCTCTACGAATAATTGCCGTTCGCGGTGCAAATATCAGGCCCGAGAAATAAAGCTGGAGAGGCGCATCATCGGCTATCTGGCGATTTTGAAGAATAAAGCGTTTTGCATCATGCAGAAAACCAGACACTGAGGAATGGTGGTCGCCCTATATCTATTAGGATATGAATATATCTGTGGTCATAGAAATGACTTACATCAACTAGGACCTGTAGCTCGTCTATTAGCCTGATGCTCTCCGATATCCTCCCCATGAGGCTCAAAGCTTCAAGCCAGTGAAGGAAGTGGCTCTGAAGGAATTGGAGCGCTTGGTGTTCGTCGTGAAGCTTGGCTCCGCTACCCTTCAAGTGATGCACCCAGTAAAGGCACGCATATCGAGTCTCTGATGGCAGGTGCTGGTCAATTGTTTGCTGGTCGACGACAGCACGAGATTTCCCAGGTGCCCCTAGGCCACAGATATCCTTTTTTAGATAGCCACCTTCGGAGAGCAGCCGAAGACATTTGTCTGCAAGCGTCTTGTGAGTGGCCTTCTCATTAACCCAGAATTCGTGGACGTCTTCCGGGTCAGGACGGATGAGGAAGTCTCGAAACGATTCGTGAAATATTCTCACAGGACTAGCAGTATCTGTTGGAATGTCCAGTACAGAGTGAAGCAGCTCCAGTCTATTATTGACGCATTCAGTGGAAATGCCGAGGAGGCTCGCTAATGGCGCAGCGGCAAGGGGATTTGTGAGGGTGATCATCGAGCCCACAATTTGTTTGAACTCGCTGACTGCATTGCGCCGCGCGGAGCCTTTAAGTCCGTGAATCATTTGGTTTAGGGCAGGCAGGTATGTTTGGTCGAAGTTCCCACGGGCCTCATGCTGGAGTATCTTCTGAAGCCGATCGTCTGGCCCGCCGCCGCCTTGTCGATAGTCTTCGATGAAACGGCAGGCTGTAGCCGCGAAGATGAATAGCGGGATGGATTTCCTTAGGAGTTTTTGGAACTCGACTGGGTCCGGCCAACTAGA
The DNA here is from genome assembly GCA_027569585.1 of Penicillium silybi. Taxonomy (NCBI): domain Eukaryota; kingdom Fungi; phylum Ascomycota; class Eurotiomycetes; order Eurotiales; family Aspergillaceae; genus Penicillium; species Penicillium silybi. The sequence continues at coordinate 22,457 of JAPDFI010000066.1, forward strand.
GGCGATACCGAACTGGCGCCGAATCTCATCTAATCGGAACCTCAAAAAGGTTGCGATGTCTCGTTCGATTATGGGCTGCGGGATCTGGTGAATAGGAAACTGTATGAATTTGCCTTCGACCTCCTGAAAACCTAGACGAATCGGAGGCTCAAACCTGCTAGTGACGAAGAACTTCAACGGGCCCACTACCGGACGATCCTTCTGCAGCAGTAACTTGATAAGCGCCGTGACGTCCTGGTCTCCGTCGCATTCATCGAGGGCATCGATCACGACCGTCATGGTCCTGGAGATGCTATGCCGGACGATCTCCATTGGCTGCAGGATGAGTTTCCTGAACTGCTCTCCCAGCGCCATTGCGGCGATATCAGGGTCAGCTTCGATGGCGTTTCGCATATACTCAGCCACCGCAGGCAGTCTCTGGGCTAGTTGGGCAGCAATAGTCGTGAAGAAGCGCCCGGCAGTACCTCGATCGGATTCATTCCTCTTAAAGAAGAAGCTAGCCGCGAGACGGCCCCGGGCGGCAAGGTCACGGGCCACGGTACGAGCGATTGTTGACTTGCCGGTTCCGGCCTTTCCCTGAAGCCAGTATATATGCTCGCGAGTCATTGGGCCGTCAGCCCATTGATAGATCTCCTCGAGCAGCTCACGGCGCGTATCTTCGAGGCAAGTCGCGACGTGTTCGTTCGCATGGGAGTTGGACGCGGCGCCTTCCACGGTGCGTAGTTTGCCGATGACAAACTTCTGGTTGCCGTTCAGCGTCGGGGTGATAGTTCTTTTTCGGTTAGCCGGTGTGTCTGTAAATAGAATGAGTTGACGTACGGCCTGAGCCTATGCAGCTGTCGATGGAGCTCTGTATATAACCGATCTTTCCGGTCCCTGCACTTGTTTAGTCCAGAGTGGTCCGATTCGATAAAGACAGTTAAAGCAGCATGGCCGCCTCGGGCCGAGTCCGTGGGGACAATCTAGGGAATGTCAGAGAGCTTCCACACGAGGACAGCAGCACCTACCAGGCCGACAGATAGCCATCCCAGCACGCGTGTGGGCTTCGTTTCGCAGAACGCTACGATCTCGGTCCTCTGTCGTCGACCCTCTTTCTCCTCCATGCACTCAACAAAACGTACGTCTAAGTCGGAGAGCTGTTCCCGATGACTCGTCAGGGAGAGGAGCAGCCCGGTGCTGGATCCTAAAATGCCGGTCACACGAGCTGCAACGATCCCGAGGCGCGATACAGGTGACCCTTGGTGAGGGGTTCCGAGGAAAACGATGCCACAAGTGCTGTCGACGACGTCTCGCGCGTCAGGCCCGGGTTTGCACAAGGCCTGTAGAAGGATTAGGTCTGCACGTAGGAGAATGGTGTCGCGGCATACCTCTTTTATGATGATCCCCCCGAAGCTGTGGCCGATGAAGACGATCGGAACGATCTGTGCCCTCTGTTAGCCGTGTTATCTCCGGATTGTGCAGACCTCACCAGATGTTTTAACCGATGCTTCACCAACTCGTCCAGCAATCGGTCGCCGATCTGCTGCGCTGACTTGACCGGCGCATCGATCAACCAGTCGGAGTTGTGGGCAAAGGCTACGATCCTTGCGGTCGGGAAGTCGTCTCTGAGGAGATTCAGCAGGTGGACGCGTTTTCCGTCTTCCGAGTCGATCGATCTCGAAGGGGCGCATGTCCAGGTGTATTCCGGATGTGCCCCAAGGCCGTGTACGGCGACAATCCTATAGCCATTAGCGCGAGTATCGCAGTAGGCGTGGCGGCTCTTACTCGAAAGTGACATGCTCAGGCTCGGAAATAATATAAAGTCCATCGGGGCGGTCTGTCCTTTCACGGCGACGAATCTTGCCAAAGACGGGGTAGAGAAGGGAGCCGGCAAGCACGACCAAGGTAGCCCACAACGCTAAGCTGATCATGGCGTACGCCTTGGACACTGGTCTGGGCTCAAGGAGTTACGCGGGGTAACCGTTTCTCAGTATTACACTGCCGAAGCTCCTCATTCTGAATAGATTTTCACACAAGGTCGAAGATGTGGTATCTCTTGGAGTGCTTCCATCCGTAGGCTTGAGGCGTTAATTGAGAGCCGCCCTCAGCTTCATCGACACAACACTCAGCCGCCAGCCTGACCCACTGGTCATACCCAATCACAGTGCAGGAGGCGCGTGACGGCGCGAAGTGCGCCTTGGGATGTGTCGACCTACCAATGGCGCATATATAAGCTGCGTATATATCGACACCGGACGAGAGACAACTTGACGGGCCGAAACGAACGAGTCGGCGAGATGTCGGACGACGATCAAAATGCCGTCCATACAAAGAAGCAACGGGGCCGCGTCCGTTTATACTGCTACCATGACTCTGGACGTGGCGAGCTAACAGTTTTGCGCAGACATGCCCCTTTCTCGTCGAGCCGTTGAGTGACGACACGTCGACACCCAACGACAACCCGCTCCGCCCACTCTTCCCCGCGTCCTACCGCACCGCGTCGGATGATTTAGCTGCTTCCACCGGGGACATTGCGGCCTGCGTTCAGAGGGAATTCGACTTACACAGGCTCCAGATCATCTTCAGCTGGCTGTGGATCGTCGGTCGCCCTATGCCGCCGCGTCCGCTGCACCATCAACTCCTCCTCTCGCGGGACATATTCATCACGGAGCGAATAGATATGCATCTCGTCTGGACTGCCGGTCGCATATTCATTAAACCGATTCCGCGCTTCCTCCTTGTGTCGCGCTTCTGGTCCGACCACCTCTCCTGTCTGCCGGGTTGCGCCTGCGCTTGCGCGCTAGCCAGCTCGGCTGGATGTACGCCTGTGGATGATGGTACATGCGACCGTAGGAGGCTATGGAAGTCAGCCCTCGGGTTCCTGTTCTCCTACGCCGCCCTAGTCTCGCATGAGAGCGACTTCGTGATCGCCCGAGATAAACAATTGATACCCACGGAGGTAACTTGGTCAGACTGGACGATCCTTGTTGAGCAGGTCCTCGCTACGGATCATATATACCACAACATCCACGCGCGATTCATCTACGGTGAGCTCCGTCTGAGTCGGCTCAACAAGATATACAGTCTCACCCAGCCACCGTTCCTGCGCGGTTACATGTCGCAGTGGCATCAATACAGCGACTTCTTCCAAGACAACCTCGCCTGGCTGGCGGCTGCTACGGTCTATATCGTCGTCGTCCTAACCGCCATGCAGGTTGGCCTGGCGACTAACTCGCTCGCTGGAAACCACGTCTTCCAATCGGCGGCTTATGGATTTGTAGTCTTCTCCATTCTTGGCCCTCTCGTCGCCCTTGGCCTCATCATCATTGAGTTCTGCGGTATGTTTCTCAATAACTGGATCGTTTCAGTAGCGTACAAAGAAACAAGGTTCCAGACCATCCAGGCAGCGCAGGGAGCATAATAGAGTCCAGCGCATCCGGGCAAAAGCCTGCGAGGGTGACAATGAACATGGCGCCGACGTGTCGTGAGATGATCGTAACCAGCTCCTGTCGTCTACGTAGTCTCGTACGATCATGCTTCATGTGGGAGGTGACCACCATTTCTGTTGTTGTTATCATGTGACAAGCTTATAATGAGGTCGGAGAATAGAAGTCTAGAACTTCCAGAAGGTTCCATGCAAAACAAGCAAACAAAGGCAGCGCTTGAACTGGCAACCTGTCAACAATTCTCCTGCATCTCGCAGTTGCTTCATAGCTGAGAGCCCCGTCCTTCCCTGGGGGTCCATCCGGGGTCAGGCTGATAGGCAAGGCTCGACAGTAAGGTATCTTATCGTAATCTCCGCCATGATGATCATCATGCTTCTCTTTTGGATCTTACTGGACGTCAGAGATTCGTGGCTAGCCCCTTTAGTTCGCTTTGCTTAGGCTTCCCGCTACCCGAAGACATCCACGATGACCGATAGCCTTTTCGGTGACGATGCCTATCCACCCGGGACGGTCGACCCATGGGACGAGAATTCACAATATGCCCCCACCCCCGGTAACTTTCGTTACACACCCGCCACCTCGTACTCTCCTAGCCCTGCCCCAGATTGTGCCACGGGCCAGTCAGATCATCTCCAATTTCTGCCATTGGCTGAATGGGAAGAAGGTGGCGAATACGACGAGCAGCCTCCTAGATATATCTGCTACACGATTGCATGGATGCTTATCCTTAACCGCAAGACGGTAGGTAGAGTGACCGAAGGAGACTTGGTTATAGCTCCCAGTGATTACTGGGGGAAGACTCTGAAAGCAGACGAAGAAATGCTGTAGACGAAAAAGAAACGCCACCAGCGAGTTCGATCTGAAGGCACGGCCATTACTGCATCAGTGAACGACCGATCTCAGAGAAATCTCGAAAAATTTTATAACTCTGCTAACATCAACTGGAAACCACTAGAGAAGCAGCTACATAAATGGAGCAATTTGCTCCGCATAGGCAAAAAGATTACCATCGAAATTGCCTTCAATTATCGGTGTGATGATGATGGTCATTCTATACCATCAAGGAGAGTCGAAAAGAGAGGCCGTGTGTCCGCAACCAGCAGAATGTTGGATGAGCGTGAGGCGCACATTGATGCGAAAGAAGAGACTACGGGACGACCTTCAACTTGGAGTCTTGTGTATGACCGTATGCGATGTGGTATCCGCTCATGCCCCTTAAAGTCTGATTGGTGCTGGGAGGACCCGAAAGACAAGAAACATTACAAACTAAGGGCCCCACATCTAGAACGACTCATTGACTATGTCGATGGTGGTGGGAGCCTAGAAGGCCATGATGATGTTCCCAGTGATATTCGTCGAGACCTAATCCTGGAAAGCCAAACAGGAAGAAAGTCGAAAAAGGCTGACACGTCAACAACCGGACCACCGTACCCCTCAACCATTATCAATGTTCTGCCAGCACAAAGCGGGACTGCGTCAGCGGTTACTTCCTCCCTATCCAGGCCTTCATCTGACGAGCGTCTCGTAATTCCCGGGCCTCGTGAAGTAGCCCTGAGGGAATACTGCAAATGGCTAGAATCACGCGCCACCGACGAGGCGTACAAAGCTGATTTCTGGAAAGTTTGCCAAGTGACTCTGGAAAATCACCTAGATCTTGAACTGATCCTTGAGGACCCAGACTCTGGCTTCTTCGTTCAGCGAGGGATTCAGATTGGTACTGCTCGTCGCTTCATACGTGACATAAACGAATGGGCCTCTGCGACGAAATTAAGCACGCGACTTGACCGGACCACTGACTAAATTCTCAACGATGTCTCTCTACTCTAAGTGCGGCAGGCCGCAAAGAGTGTTTGCTAAGGTTATTATATTTCTTGTGGGTCGGAGAGCCGCATATTGGCTTTGGTCCATAATATGTTCTTGGCGTCAGATTGTCTGGTGTTCTCGTTACATTTCCTCAAAGGTTTCAGTCTTCAATCTAAGTGTTTTGTGGAAAATATATGATATGTGATTACTGTATCTATGCTGGTGTCGGGAAAGCATTGGAGCATGGGGCGTCCTCTATCGTTATGCCGGCATGTCGGAAATGGCCTTCCGCACTCTCCTGCTTTGCACCAACCTCATGAACGCACCGCCGGAGGAAGGTATGAAACCCTTGATCAGGGTTCTTTTCATACGCCGACCAAGCTTTCTTGATGTAAGCCTTTAGCTCGGCGAAGAACTCCTCGATGGGGTTGAAATCCGGGGAGTAAGGCGGCAAGTACAGCAATTTGACTCCCGCATCAGAACACAACTGCTTGACTCGGTCCGAATGATGGAAAGATGCGTTGTCCATAACAAGAACGGATTTTGGCTCCGGCCACCTCCCACAGTGCCGGAGAAGCTGCTCGATAAACGATTCAAAGAACGCAGCATCAGTTGAACCCTTGAAAATACGAGACAATATGATACCGTCTTGTGTATATGCTGGCAGTATCTGGTAGCGTTGGCCCCGATGGAATTTGGATACTTGGACGGGTGTCACGCCGAGTGGTGACCAACCAGTCCGCCTATATCCCACCCGTTTATCACATCCGGATTCATCAACAAAAACCAGTTGATAGGAACGAAACTCGGACAATTTATGCTGGTAGAAATCTCGTAGATGCGGGTTCTGTTCTCTTGCTTTCTGCTGGGCTTTCTTTTTTGTCCAGCCAGCTCGGGAAAGGGCACGTTTGACGCTGGAGGATGATGGTAATATGCTGAACTCATCCCATAGAAAGATAGCCATCTCTTCGACATATAGGCAGGGCTTTTCAGCGAGGTGGTCGCAAAGGGCATCGAGCATCACAGGAGTGATGTTTGGTGGTCGACCGGCAGGGATTGGAGGAGATCTGGGACTGCCGAACAACCGCATGTTCTTGCGTATGTTAGTGACGGAACGCTCACTACATTTCGCGACCTTGGCCATTTGAGATGTGGTGAGCTTGTGCCTGCTGTGTATCATATGGACAATGATGTCACGCTGCCAGGGTTCGAGGTTTCGTGCCATTTTGCAGCGGGTTGGGATGTTGTTGATGCTTGAGTTGGAACGTCTGAGGACGCTCGAGTTGGGTCGACGTCATGTTGGGTTGGGTTTATTTTTGGACCCGTAGCAATACACGAACATACAGCTTAATCAGCTATTTACGCGTTTCGTATTATACCATTCAAGCTCAGAACGGATCTTCAGATACGAGGATAACCATATTTGGTTTAGCGTGGAACGTGATCAGGGTTTGAAAGAGCGTCTCATTGTTCCCCGACATGGAAGGCAATAACGGTCGCGACTGTAACATGAGTCATATTGTGCTCAATAGACGTCACTCGTCATTCAAATTGACTTTTATTGGTGACCTCATGCAGTCAAGAGGGAGAAGGATAGTATAGTTTGGTCACAACGGATCACCTGTCGCTGCGGTCTTAGACCGTAGCGTCAGATAGGGCCCGTCCGCGCTCCCTTGTAGGGAAGCAATTCGTCTGTATTGTAGTGGTTTCTATATACAGAGGGAAGGCGGGAGGGACAAAACTGAGGCTTGGCTGCGTGAGGGAAGACGAGCTAGCTGCAGAGGCAAGCAACTGACTCTCGCGAGGCAGTTGTAGGAGAAAAGAAGCCCTCAGTAATGTCAGTGTATATATCACGTGAGTACTCCCTTTACGTATAGGCGTTTAAGTTGGGCCTCATAGCTGTCACAACTTCTGGATCACAATTTTAAGCACTAAACGCTACTGAAGGAATTTATGCAGGTATTGCTTTCAAGTACCGTGTTTTGCTAGTAGATCCAGGGATTCACTTACCAAAACCTAAAATTATCTATGGACATGTCTCTTTCTACCGAGGGACCTCAGGTGCCCGTGAAGCCTAGGGGTATAACCTGGAAGACTTTCAGCTCAGGCCAACTTGCCTATGCTTACTCATTACCTGGCTCTCGATGTAGAGACATTGTCCTGACGGGACTGAAGTCAGAGCAATCATCATTGGATATCTTTTAACCTGTCTATTAAGTCTTTTTTTGCCTTGAAGAGGTGTTGCAGGGGACTTTCTACCGTGTTACTTTCCCACATTCCAGGGGAATTTGCTTGAATTGCAAGTCCGGAACCCTATAATACAGTATGATTAGAAAAATCCGTCGCAATTGAGATAGAAGACAAACCAGGGTAGCGGTGAAGGCAAGGGTTATACCAATGAGCGTCTGAGGAATCATAGCATGTCATGGCAATTGATCCACAGAACTTCTGGATTCCAGCTAAATAGTCTCCAAGGGCAATAAAGATGAAAGGCGGCTTCAAGTACTGCATTGTTTGGTAGCCAATTTGTATCCGACTCATCCGCTCCTATCTAGTGGCTCTTCGAAAATTGCGGACATTATATTAATCCAAAGGCCATGTAAAATTAATTGAGTACATGAGAAGTTTTACGAGCTGGGAGAGATCTTCAAAGAAGCAGACCTCAGATTATCGAAGGCCCAGCCGAGGACTCACGCATCAACTAAATGATAAGTGCAATGAATTCGCTCTCGGCATACCTTTAACGGGTCTTCTGAGCATGACTTTAGGACACTATATAGTACAAGGTGGGAAAGGCTCTAAGACCATATTCTTCAGCCTGCACTTGAAGACAAGATGCTTAGTCGGCGCCATCAGCTTAGTGATGACACAGATTCTTCCTACATTGGCACTGCCCTCAGGTCCAATGATTCCGATACCATAGATCTCGCCTCCTCCGATTACGAATCCGAGGATCTCCTGTCGGAAACGAGTGCGGACCGGGCGTTTGTTGTTTCCGACACTGACGCGCTCTCATATAATTCCGACAAATCCTCTATAGAAGGAGAGGTATCATGCGGCTTAGAAGAGGAGATTTTGGAAGAAAGTGAATACGTGAGCTACTTCGTGGATAAAATGAAATCATTTCTCTAACAAATGGTGGCAGCCATTATCTCTGGGAGAAAAGAAGCCAGTCAAAGCAATCTCAAAGAGGACCGTCGACTGCAATGGTCAGCAAGAAACTCATTTCCTAGTTCTTTGGTATTCCTGGGAGAAGAGAAGAAACCCTTAGGAGACCGAATATGTGAGCAAGAACCGAAAAGCTATCGCGAGTGCCAGAAGTTTTTTCAGAGTAACAGAAGCTTTTTCAGAATGTCATGCTGGGGAGAGTGGTATCGATGTGTTCACAATCTCGAAACTGGTGGTAGCCTTCCTGGTATGCCAAAGGTTTGCCCAGTTCATTGTGCGATAGATAAGGCGACTCCCTCACTCAACTCTTTGCTTAGCGCTCGTGCATAATGTGATTTCCCTGGTGATACGTATGTTCTAGTGGCTCCATTTCCGGCACCCTTTACATTTTGTACGGGATGTTAGGGAAAATAAGACTGTTTGTTTACCCGCTGAACCTTCGTCCTGTGGCGGCTTCAACATCAATCTCTAGAGCCAGGGTTTAGGTTTCTTCGTGCAATCTGCAGCGTGTGTTAATGTAGGTAAGCCTATTCCTAGGTGAGTCCTTTGCCTGATAGCATTTGAGCTTCACCCCAGTCTGGTTGAAGGGGATATGTCCACCTGAGGGGTGGTAAATTGCCACAGCAGCGGATAACTCGCTGCCTGTGTTGTACAATCCGGGAAACAGGTCTCAACATGACAGTGGAGCTCATGTATGACGATCTAAGCCCTCACTATAAAATGGCCTTTTACTAGTGGTCAACTCAATAGATCATCGAAATATCTATGCATTTTTGATCCTCTCGCCCTTAGTAGCCTGTACGTGTTGTAGTTCAGAGGTATGAATCATGTTGTTATTCAGAGGAAACATGATGCTATATATATACATCGAGAAGAACAAGTTGATTGGAAATCAACTTGGTTCTTCGTATAGATACCTCGGGATCATCACGCGATGTATCCGCGTAAGCTGCGAACGAGAAGGACAGGAGACACAATGAGATCCCGGAACTCAACGCGACCCTTTGACCCGAAACCATGCTGGAAACTGAACCCTGGGCAAAATCCAGCTTCGACCTTAGGTGGGATCCCGTTTTCTTTTCAACTTACGTGCCCGTGGGCTCTGCCATGTCAGTTGCTGAATATTCATTCAATGAAATTTTCATATGACGTTTAATTCCATTTATACAGGCAATTTAAAGTAAGTAAAAGCTCAAATACTTGTTCCAATTGACACATTGCTGCTTCGCTAGGAATCTGTCATGTCAGTTCAACATAACATTACGACCCTGACTGATCCAATGGAAACCTGCAGTACTCGCTAGAGCCGATTCTTCCCCCTGCCAGATCCCCTTTTCGCAGGCATCGGCCCACGAGGAGGCCTAGGGCGCAGCCGTTGAAGCCAGTCTTCGCGATCCTTCCACACGGCATCGCCTGAGTCTACGTGACCAACCGGATCCACCAGTAGCGTAGGAGTGGTCCGCCGCCCCTCTGCGTGACGGGGGCCCTGGTACCGCCGATGTGTCAATCGAAAGGTGACCCGGCTTCCTGGGCCCGATGGTATAGGCGATATGACGTGTGCGAACGTCGTCATCAGGGATTCTGCCTTCTACACCTTACGCGTTGATCATCCCAGGCCCGAGATGCGGTTAAGCCCCCAAGGTCTTGTGGAAGCCATTAAAGACACTGCTGCTTCTCACAAAAATGAGGCATCATCGCAAAATCTCTCTTTTGTCAATGTTGTTTTTGCTTGCTTTAAGTGATAGATTAAGTTATATATGTTTCATTCCGCTGTATTTAATAAATGTATTTCCAAGAACACCGCTTCAAACAACAAACAATGAAAAGCGCAAGCCAATCTCGCTGTCCATGAGAATCCCTTGAACACCCTACTCCTGATTTCCCTGAAGGCTCTTCCCAAGAAGCTTTCTCAAAACGATCTCACTCCTCAGGCACCAGGTCAAACCTAAACCTCGCATTATTAGTACAATCCATGGATTTTGAAGAATACGGGTACGGACACTCTTTCCTGGAGCACATAATTAATCTTGAGGCATTCATGAAACAACCGGCGACCTTTTCGATTCAGTCCAAGCGGTGGATTTTTTATATCTTGGCGCCTCATAGCTTTGAAGTAGGAATGAAGAAGGGTTGCTGAATCGGTCGATTGGAGGTCTAGGTGACCTTTATCGCCCATACCCCAACAATGATTCCGATATTCAGTCATTTTGCTGAAGTATTGAAAGTCTTTATCAACACATTGGGGGCACACATATCTCATTCCCGATGCCAAGGCAATTTCCAAAAGAGTTTGGATCTTTGGGCTACTGGTAAAGGAGACACACAATTAAATATCTCATATATAACTAAGACTGAATTTTAGGAACACTCAAAACTGAAGAACTTGTTCCCAGTAACTTCAGCTTTGAAAGCAGTCTCTCCAAGTTTGATGGGGCAGAGAAGAGGAGATTCATTAATTTCGTCAAACGGATGATCAAATGGAAACCCGAAGAGCGAAGTACAGCTAAGGAGCTACTGCAAGATCCATGGCTTTACAACGATTATCCGCAAATATGAGACTGCCTATCATCTTTTTTCAACGACTACTGTCAAACAAGGCGATGGTAAGCCAATGAATAAGCGGGGTTGTTGAGGAACTACAATCACCCCCTGGAATAGGTGGAGCCATCTCCATAGCCGAACCATGTCCATACCCCAAGCCTGTAGCGCAGCTCTCGCCAGTTGCAACCAGCTATCGATTCCTTGCTTCATGCCTCTGAGTTGTTCGATTCCGATAAGAAGAGAAGAATGTCTCCCACCTCCTTCCACTCAACAGGAGCAGAACTCTCCATCACATAACACATCTTCCGAGGAGATTGTTTCCGTAAACAAGGAAGCGGCCGTGATAATTGCGTATTCCGCCTACGGGTATGAGCCAGGTTCATTCGACATCGCAGACCCTGTAAGTTCAACGTCTGATGTTTAAGCAGAAAGTGCGTACGGATCAGGGGAGAGCGATGGTGATTGCCTGCATTCCGATCACTCGGGCCCCTAAGTAGTGGAGACAAATGCACAGACCATCCAAGACCGGCGCATAATGGCAAGGTCTCATAGGCCAAATTTCGCGATGGCGATACAGTTGCGACTTCATTATGATATACCACAAAGTCACGAGAGTTGTCGAGACATGTAATTTAGCATTGGGACTGATCTGTCCACAATTTACTTGAATATTCCCCTTCCCCCCGCCAAACCAATGTATAGTGTGAAACATCAGATATCATCATTAGCCTTCAAGCCGAACAAGGACGAAAAGGTACCGTACCTATACGTGGCTAGATGATGCTACAGTCAACTTCCGGTTATAGCATAGCCCTCCATCCAAGAGAAAACGCATGTTATAAGTGAATAATGTAAAACATGAATGGTGATATAATATAAATTCAGATAGCCCTAAGCCCTCATTCCCTTTTTAGGAAACCATACAATGTTGTCTGTTTCCTCCCATCTATCTGCAAACTTTTAAAATCCTTCATTAATGCCTCAACCCGACGTATATGCTCTGGTGTGCCGATTTTTTTGTTCTGAACCAATAATATTAGGTCATCAAAAGTAGCATCATCAGATGGAACCTCTGGCGGTGGTGTTACGCGTTGCTAACTGGTCACGGTGTCTACTATCACGCTCCTTTCCATGTCATGATCTGCCAACTCTGTGGGTGTGCGATTTTCGACGCGCAGATCCATCGGCATCTACGCCTCCACCACAAGGACTTGCCCGCGGCCCAATTCCTTCCGCGGGACGTCCTCGCATATTTCCAGCGGTTTTCCCGCGTGCAATCTGCGCAGGACCTGGCCATTCCCACGGAGCCGATTCCGGCCATCCCCTGCCTCCCGGTCTTCGAGGACACATTTCAGTGCGGCGAACCCTCTTGACGGGTTTAGCAAGGCCTAACCGAATCCGCAGAATCGAACAAATCTGGATCAAGTCAGAGTCAGCCTGACTAGATATCAGAGAGAAGGTAAAGTTTGGTTCCTTTGGGAGGTTCCCCAATGGACAATCAGTGGGCTATTGGAAGGGAGCCCTGCTTTGGTAGAGACGCTTTCATAGCTGTTGTACTTACCCGCGCGACATAATTTTTATGAGAATTTCTATCTCGAAAGTCCGACAGCGAGTCGGTCATGACAGACAGCAGTATGAAAAAGAAGTTATTGAGTTCGTTCCCGGCAATCAATAACCAACAAATTAGAGATATTCACTCGTTGATGCCATTTTGAATGGACGTGAGAAAGATATTGAGGTACTGCTCCAAAGCGCTCCAATAAACGAAAGTTCGCTGCAAGGAACACCTCTGATTGCCGCTGCAAATGTAGGGCGGCAGGATCTAGTTCAAGGCCTACTGCAGAGAGGAGCGGACCCGAATGCTACAACTGAGATCGGAAAGCAGACTGCCCTATATCAGGCAGCAGAAAGGGGCCATGTTGAGGTTGTGAAGATTTTATCCTCAATAACCGAGTGGACTCTCCTCGCTTGGCTTCACTGGACTCCGCTCCACGCCGCTGCAATTGCTGGTCGTGCTCAGGTAGTTGCACAGTTGCTTGACGCAGGGTTTGATCGAGACGCTTAGGATGAGGAAGGAATGACTGCTTTAGCATATTCTGTGCAACAAAGGCACCTTGATGTCATCATACATCTGTTGGGAAAGGGAGCGGAAGATATACCCGACAAGCGGAAAGGTCATGCTTTAGATCACGCCGTGGTCTTGTGTGAAGGAAAAGACAATGAGAAAATATTGAATTTACTTCGGGGAGCTCATTTTACGAAAAGAAAACCTAGTTCCCGTGCATCCGATCAACAGACGCAACGGTTGGAAACTTAACACCTTCGGTGTGTGGGCTCTGCGGAGGGCCTTGAAATAGGAATTTTCCAACCCATTGTTCTGGACCTCGGCACCCATTGCGGTTCTAAGAATTGTCATTGTTCTTGGCATTGGCATGAGGTGACGGAGCTGAAGAGGTGATTTTGTCTCCTGGGTCGAGTGGAATTGGTTTCCTGAGGATACTCGTTGCAGAAGCACCGAATATTATTGTTACTATCCATGAGTTCGAGACGTTCATCAATAATCTTTAGATGGCTGTCTTAGCCTTTCATGCTAAACTCGAGCGACAGGGTCGCACAGAAGTGCCTGGGAAAGGAGAGCTTGACACTCAATAAATTAGCGCCTTTACCATTGCTTTCGTCGCTGTGTACTCCGTGCGCTAGTTGGTGAATACGGAACATGCATGGCAATCTCTTGGCGGCTTTTGTTGCACACTCTTACATTCAAGTGAGGGACGTCACCTTGGCGCGAATTTATTAAGTAACGGCGAAGCACTTACACTCTGCTCGGCGCGTGATTTTGTGGCATCATTGAGGGCATTACTGCCAATCACTTAGCGCCGTGTGCATTACACAGGGCTAGAGGTGCACACAACTATGTTTCGTATGGTAAACCGGGTCAACTCGGGATACCCAGTGTACTATGCCAACACAAGTATACAAGTATAGATATAGACCCTCTCAACTGTGATCTACTAGTTCAATCAATCAACTACTTTCTTCATGGTCGGTTCCCTCAGTACTAACGCGTACGTATATCCTGCGAACCGACAGTTCTGCCTCCATGCAGGAGTCGTTCGGCGGTGACGTCTCTCTGTAGCTACTGTTAATTCAATCCGATGCGGAATCTTGCAGCTGGCCGCAAGTCATCTGATGGAAAGACAAGAATGATAGGCTAACCATCTTTTCCATTCCTTCTAATTTTAATTGGAAAGACCACCCCTGGCGCGATCACATCTGCCTAGCATGTTTTGTTGGGTCAGGCTGGGGGGAAGAGGCCCATGCGCACTTGTTTTAGGCCAGCGGATAGCCGAATGCGTCATGATTTCAGGAAGTCTAGACTCCATTCTCGACCAGGCGCTTAGGGTTTATCTAAATGCTTCATGAATATAGAATTAAATGGTTGGGGTCGCGACCCGCTTGGGAAATACGTTAACAGTCGTTCAGGCTGCTTCCAACAGGCAAAATGCAGTTGGTAACCAAAACAGCACAACGCCTCGAGGAGAATGATTTTAACACCATTAGAAAGCCGTTATTGTCTTTTCATAATATTGAAAACTGGTGGCAGGAAAGGCGAAATGCTTCCAGCCAATAGAAACTCGAACGGAAACGCGACTGAAATCACGTGCCATGCCTTCCCGCTAAGTGTCTGCAAAACGTAATCAACAAACAAAGCAGATGAACGACGATGACCGTTATACGCGAGCCGGATCGATGAGCCACGTCTCATATCCGATGGCTTAACTCCTTCGAAGCCTCGCTTTATCGACATCATTCACCCCGGCTACAGCAGCTCTGGCGACGATGCAGAGGGCGACATCCTGATCTCCCTCCGTGCCTTCGACGATAACGGTATTGACTATGCGCACGCGGCTTGCGCTATCCTCGCTGCGAATCAATGGGATGGCTACTTCTCTCGCGATAGAGATGGAAGTACAAAGGTGCAGCCGCCGACGGACAGGATCCTACGTGACGAGAGCTACTACTTTTGTCTCCCGTCCTTCACCAATTCTTCGGCCGACCCATACCCTTTCGTAGCTCGCTTTAGCGACTGGCGTTTTCCACATGGTTACCTACCTCCATTTGGAGACAGTTTCAACGGTTCCAAGATCAATTGTGGGCCGATCACGCAGAGGGTCAAATAAACAGTGGACATTGCTGTCTCAGTAACTACGCCGATCCTGTGGAATCGGCGCACCTCGTGCCTGTGGCACAATCAAGCTGGTGGTTAAGGAACAACATGGCCCGGTAAGAAGGCCCTGTGCGCAGTGAAAATTTGTTACCGTATCCTGGCAATATGGGAGTCCAATTGACATGAACATGACACTTGTAGGTACAGCGAGGTAACCTCTTTCTCGACCGATCCGATGGATGCGTTATCAAATCGCCTCCCTCTTCGCAGTGATGTACATAAAATGTTTGATGAACGCCACTTCTCCTTTGTACCGAAAATCGGGAACGACCGGACTAATAACGGGGGGCAAGATTCGCACGCTCCATCACAACTCAACAGTGATACCCATGGTCGCAGAACGAATGTCGAGACAAAATCAACAACATACGCAATACCGTGCTTTGTCGGGCATGTCTTCAACTCTACTCCTAGTGGTCAGTTACCAATGCTATGGCATAATCGCTGGGTGCATACGCTACCGTTGGAAGTGTCGGTGGAATGCCTGTTCGCTCGTTTCGCATGGACTATTTTCTCACCTAGCATGTTTCGCGACTTTCTGAACGCTGGAAAACCTCGGCGGATTCTAGTATGGGATCAAGAATCACGAAAACACGAGATTGAGGAGGCAGGGCCGGAAAGGTGTCGCTCAATCTACACTGCAGCGAGATCCAGGAGTCCAAGGAAGAGACCAAGAGAAACTGGGGGTGCACAACAAGACGACGAAGAAGGTCTTGACGCACATCAAGAGCAGGATGCATCGTCAGACATGGATAGTGGCTACCATGACGACTTGAAACTTTTAGAAGGAGAAGCTACTATGCCCCGGACGAACCGCAGCGTGGCCGGACAAGGAAGCGCAAAGCTGACGAAAGTTTTGACCCTTTACTCGAGACAGAGAAATGCGGCAACAGGCGGGCCAAAACGGATCAGCTTCGACACTACATTAGCCATCGCAGTCCGCGGCTCGAGAGCTACCGACCGGCCAAACAAGCGCGTGGTCGACCTTGCAAGACAACGGAGAGTAAACGTGGCTCGAGCGGGGGACTAAGCTCCATGGAGGAAGGTTCATTGCCAGCGCTTCTTTGTCCCAGGATCCTGGAGTTGATTCTTCCAGGTCGCTTCGCTTCTTGAGCCTGCTGTGGATCGGATTGACTGTATCCACGCCCAGGTATACGAGCGAATCCATGTTGACAGGCGGAGGAACGGTCGAGTCAGATCATCACCACATCACCACCATTCGTGACTATAGCGAGGCTAGCCCTTGATGGCTATATCCAGGGCTATACCCAGGGCTACACTCTCACGGAACTAGCCGCGCTCGTATACATGCCCGAGCCCGTGGTAGAACCCATATTGCAGCTATGGACGGAGAGGTCTGACACGTTGTGCACCAGGCCATCCGGTAGGTGCCTGACCACCGGGTCAATGCGTTTGAGAATGCCCGTATTAATAGCTTTGTTGATGATGCCTACCGACGACCAAGCCATCGGCTAATCTTCCATCATCTCCAGCCCTCCACCAAGCAGCGGTATCGGCGGATCTAGAAACGCCTTCTCTGCTTTGTATATCGCCTGGCCCAGCCGGACCAGACAGTCCCGCTAGCCCGTATCCTGACTGAAGCCCAGGCGGACCTCCTGCAGCAGATGTTGGAACTGGGTCATCGGTTACAAGGATATACTGCTTCCGTCAAAGCCACAGCGCACAAACCTAATTCGTCCCTCATGGATGCCTCCTGACACGCGTCAGCTGCCCTTAACCGAACTTGTCTTCTTTTCTGTGTTCACGAGCCAGCGCTGCAGGTGGACAGCCGCTACGGGACAGACAAGAAGGGTTACAGGGACAGAGAAGCGGACTGCACATGATAGCATCGCCAGGGATCATGAGGCACCGGAAGGAAACGGGAACCCGGAAGTCCGACGAAGGCAAAAAACTCAGATTCCCGCGCGTCCGCGTGGTCCATAGGCGAGAGAAACCAGGAGCCCATTGAGTCGGAAACACTGAGCACGGAGCCTTGGGATCAGAATCTATCCGGGCAAAGTGGAGCAAAGTGGTTCGGCTTCGGCCCAGGAACCTCTAGAAGACCTCGCCACAAAGCGAGTCAGGCCCACGCAACGCTTTGTTTCATGATTCGACCGCTGCTTAGCCATATGCAGTTAGCACATATCTTCGAGTCGTAATTGATCCTGGAAGGCCTACTTATGACTATGTAAGCTAAAACCGAGGCCCATCGTGAATATGCAAGTATGCCTTGCCACTTCGATAAATCCCTTTCAGTCATCACAGACCAAGTCTTGCATGAAATCCAACCAACCTTTGTTGGCCCCTACGCGCCGTTGGTGATTGCGTGCGTCGGGGACACCGGCCCGGCCCATGCAAGCCAATCAGAGGTCCGTCCAACACAAACTATTGTTGCTAGCCCTGGACTAGTGCCCCGCCATCCCATAAAATGCGACCATGTTGATCACCAACAGAGCCTCGGAATTGGTCGCTTTTGGCTAGATTGATCTCTGTTGTTTGGGGGCCATCCATGAAGCCCTGATTATTTGTCACGCACTGAGGGTCGTTTTGGCTTATATTAATGTGCTGTCCTGCTCATAAACCTCACCATATCACCGTCTTCTAATTATTGCAAGATGAGCCGCGCTCTTGACCTCCCTCCCGAGATTGTCCTCTGGGTCTTTGAGTCGCTTGGTAATATCGACGACGCCTTGCACCTTGCTCGATGCTGCAAATATTTTCATTCTATCTTTGACGCGACTGGCGTGCGGTTGAAGATTTTCAAATCCATCATCGTAAGAACACTCTCGTAGGACACGAGCAGCGATCATCTGACAGTTAAATAGTTACACGCCCCTCAACATCAGCATGATCTTGCCGTCAATCAATCTGTCCACATGCATGCTAGTTTTTCATCTGGACTATACAGCACGCCATCAATTCCAGCAGACCCGGACCGCCGCAGACAGTATCTCAGCTTGCTGGAAACTCTGGCAGACAGCAAGGATATACCTGAAGGGGTTGTTTGGGATATAGTGTGCCGATGGCATGGAATAAGTCTGCTCTTTGACTTTTATCTCGATAAAGCCATAACGGAAGCCTATTTGCTTTCGAGGTTCTCGTATACGTCCGCCGTGTATACCTCAGACACGACTGAAGCATCGGCTAACGAAGGGAATACGCCGAGGCCGTCTCGGATTCCCAGCGCATACGCAAATCTAATGGTTCCAGAAGACAGAAAACACGCTTACGAGCGCTTCTACAAAGCTTTGACAGCGCAATGGATCGCCATTGAAAAGCTTTGGAAGGTCAGAAGTCAGGTCTGGCCAAATGCCCAAGCTTTTGACGACGCATTTGACTCTGCCATCCAAAGTTGGACAAACAACCAAGCGAGGCCTTTTGAAGAAAAGTTGGACGTCGTTGAGATAGTTGACTTCGTATGGGGGTTTCTTGGACGAAAAGCTTTTGATCTCTCTAGCGTATCTTCCTGGTTGGAAGGCGATCTTGCGAGAGAGCAGTATATCGACCAGACTGAAAGCGAAGTTGGGAATTGGGGCTTCTTTGTCCGAAACGTTATTCAATTCCTGAGGCCGCCTCAAATTATTCAATTGGTTCTTTCCTCTTGGTACCCATCAAGTTGGAATTATGACCGACCGGGATTTCTTCGAAACTTAGGGCTATTTGACACCTGGGAAGGTATACTTGTGGATGCCCAAGATTCTCCAATGTCCGACAACTGGGTCCCCTTGAATATAGTGGACGACGATGTGGGAAATTCTTTTATACATATGGTTAATGCGAAGGAGATTGAGGAGCGATGGGAAAGCTATAGGGACTTTCAGTGGTCAACAGAGATAAGGGGCAAACTCTTTTTTCGAAGTACTGCCGAGCGGGAAGTCATGTGTAAAATCACCGGAACTGGAGAATAGAAAGACCTAAAGAATCGTGCTTGTTGAACTCTCTTCACCACCCCCCGATGACACATGCTTATTCTCCATGCAGCGGTGTTCCGGAGCTCCCAGAAGATGTTTGGGCGGATCCAACAACAGTGATAAACATTCGCATTCAACTACCACCACTGCCCTCCGGCTTTTTCACATTATTCTGCCAATATAGGTGCGACAGTTCTTCCAACACACCTTCGGCTCCGTCAGCGAGCCCAGATCACCATCGCAAGGCTACACACTCTCCCTTGCGACCATCCTATATGGAGTGCGCTTCTGCGAGCCCAGAAACGTAGGAACAACGTCGGGTCATACGCTCGGTTTCCGCTCGCGGAGGCCCTGAAGACGATGGACCTGGACAGGCTAGCTGAACTAGAGACGATCGACCCGAGACCACTCCCACCATGGCGGCATGAAGCTTTCGCGGAAGTTGAGATCGAACCGGACCGAGAGGTGGCAAGAGAGCGCGCAGAGATTATAGGTACCAGGGCCGACGTTGTCGTCTACTCAGATGCCTCCGGGCGCCAGGGACACGTAGGCGCCGCTGTCGCCGCGCTAGATGACAACCTAGAGGTAATCGAGCCCCAGCAGATCCACATAGGACCGATGGACCGGTGGTCGGTCCACATAGGTGAGTTGATCGGCATTTTCTATGCCATCAGCTAAGTGTACAAACTCGGACATCAACAAAGACCATCATACCGCGACGATCCTGTGTGACAGTAGGTCAGCCCTACAGGCCATCCAGAATCCCGGCAACAAAACTGGACAAACGATCATTCGCGCCATCTTACATGCGGCCGGCGAGCTCCAAGCCGAAGGGATTGCGCTCCGTCTCCAGTGGATGCCTGGACGTTGTGACAACCCGGGGAACGACGCGGCAGATCGGCTGGCCAAGGAGGCGGCTGGTCTAGGCAAACGCACCCCTTCCGCCCGCCGCTCCAAAGAGAAAGCGTTCATCCGCAACAAAATCCGCGTTCAGTGGGAGCGGGAATGGAAGACATCGACCAAAGGGGCTCACCTGCGGAAGATTGATGGCTGTCTACCCAAAATCTACACAAGAAGGCTGTACGGGGCTCTACCGAGGAACCGGGCGTATCTGTTAACACAGCTGCGCACGGGTCATAACTGGTTGTCTACATACGCCAAGGACCACCGATTCCGCGACGACGATCACTGCGTGTGCGGCGCTCAAGAAACAGTCACCCACGTGCTGGTCGACTGTCCGGAACTGAGGGAATTGCGGAGGCAATTGAGGAACAAGGTCGGGGACGCGTTTAATTGCGTGTCCAGTGTGCTGGGAGGCTCAAAAGAAGGTGAGAGAGGTAATCCAAACAGCGTGTCGCGGGCTAGGACGGTTGAGGCTGTGCTAGTCTTCGCCGAGGCGTCACAACGGTTTCGCAGTCGTGCACCATGAGGGCAGCCTAACAACACGAACGGCAATTAGGCCACGGCAGGCCTTGACGAGGCTCTAAGTTCGTTTTCAGGAAGTGGAACAACCTATCTGTACATACACGGCCATATATCGTTGCTGTAGCCTGCATACCGCTTTGCGAGGGGTCGGAGTAAATGAATTCTACTACTACTACTACTACTACTACTACTACTACTACTACTGCTGTATGTAGTAACCCACTTTTGGCATATTCCGAGAGTTTATCAGGCGGGCTCACATTTGTAAGCGCAAGGCACCTAGACAAAAACCACTACTTTTAATGGCATTAGCTTTTGAACAGTGCGCAATGAATGGAAAGAAGGGGAAGTGAAGACAAAGAAGCCAGGCACATTCACTCTGCAGACCGTCGTTCTATTTCGTTTGTTAGTACGGATGGCTGGAAGTAACTAACGTAATCCACAAGCGAGCGAGCCACACAAGCGAGCGAGCCACCCATTTACATTTCCAATTTTGATTTGCATATAATATAACCACAACGCTATTAAATTAAATTCCTCAAGAGCTATCTATTCGG
>JAPDFI010000067.1:0-30506 GCA_027569585.1 Penicillium silybi
AACAGGTTCTTTAGCAACACCCGCGAATTTCTTCTTAAGCTCTTCAACCTGCTGAGGCTCATAGCCGCGACCGAAGATTACCGCGCGAGGAGGCCGGCTGTAATCGTGGGTTCCGATCTCATTGGGGTTCCGAGACTGAGGATCGCGACCTGCAAGCAGATGCGGGAGCTCAGCCTCTGCAGCCTTATATGACAGGATGAAGTGGATGACTGAGGAGCATTAGCACCATACTTTGTTTATTTCAGGAATGTATATCAAGAACCTTCATATTCAGGCAGCACGTGCTGGGAGATTGATTTCCCCATCGCGGGTATTCTGCCGCAGGCAACTACTGGCATCGGCTGAGTGAATGAAGACATGTTGCGAGAGCTGTACGCTGTACGCTGCGGATGAAGGTATTTCGGAGCATTGGAGATGGAGAATTATGGAGTAAGCTGAGGTCGATGATTCGATTTATATTCCTCGTTGCGGCGCGCTCGGTCTTGATGATGAGTTGATGACGTTCGGACGGAGCATGAGAGCCCGTTATCTCCAACTCCAGCCAATTTCAAAGCCATAAACTTTGGGCGCAGTTCGGGCCAATCGTGGCGACCCACCGATTTTTCGATTATTCAACAGTCCCGACGGCCCGACCCCGACGAGTAAAGCAACGCCGTCACGTCCTTTTCGCGTTCTCAGATTATCCATTACATCACAGCATGTCTTCAAGATAGAAAAGAGGCCTCAAAAGCAATACCCCATGGTCGAAACAATGACTGACGCACCCGCGCCTCGCAAGAGAGGCCGGCCACAAAATGCGACGGACGATCAGCAAGCTCCCGAGGTGGGCACATCCCGAGCAACTACAGAGCAAGTTGGAACTGACTCAAGGAATCCAGAGACGTCGAAGGCAGCTTCGCGTCGCGCAGCAAGCATATCGCAAGAGAAAAGAGACCACGATCGTCAATCTGCAATCTCGCGTACAGGAACTCGAGTCGGGCATCGAAGAGCTCAGCGAGTCGTTCCTTTCCTTCAGTAATCTTCTGTTCGAGGCTGGGATTCTTCAAAATCAGCCTCGTGTCACAGCTGCTCTGCAAAAAATTACACAGCAATACGTGTCGCTTGCCAAAAGGGGCTGCGACGAGGCCGAACAACCTGCAGCCCCGGCGGACGTATCGCCATCGACGCCTCCCATGCTTAGCGATACACAAGATATAATCTCAAATTACGATCCGCTCATAACGCAACTTGATTCATTGCCAATAATCGGTGATGCTTTCCAGTCCTCGTCGGACCTCGCGGCTCAATGGCCTGGACTATCACAACTAACCCCCACGCCACCCTTCCAAGAACAAGCAATTCTGCCGTTCGGAATAACCTTGTCGTCTCCGAATATCCCCTTCTCATCCATCCCTAGTCCCGCCTTGAATTTCCCGACCATAGTATCGCCCGACAATCTCTTAAAGCAAGGGCGCTGGACACTCTCACACCTTCTAGTCCGACAATGCTGCGAGACTGGATACTATCTATTAACAAGCTTATCTGGAGACGATCCAAGGGTCAAAGCAATCTTCGGCAAACGATTGGCCATCGACGAGCGCAACTGCATGATCTCTGGATTCGTCGACGTCATGCACGATGAAATAGGCGACACGATCGAGTTGAGGACAAACGTTCTCAATTCAAGGAGGAACAGCTACTCGCCTGAACGACTCGCCATTTCCTCTCGAACGTGGCAAATTGTCAATGAATCGGGTGCTGATGAGTGGTTAGATGCGAGTGGTGTGCAAAGGCTGCTACAGCAGCGAGGGATTCGTATTCAGGAGCCGAGCTCGCCCCTCTCCAGTCCCCGGTTCAATTCAGCTCCGCAGCTCAACGCAGCGAGATTCGTTAAATGTGAGTAATGCCGAGATCAATGGCTTTTATGTGTCTTTGTGTCCGTGCATTTACTGACCTTGTCGTAGATCTTTCCCTCTGCACTATCTGTCTCGGTCGCGGGCCAGCGTTCCGAAAGCGCGATGTTGAGAATGCTATTCGCCTTGCAACTCTTGATGATCCTTGGGCGTTTAACCCTTTGTGCGAAATACCATGAATTATGTATAATAGCTATGATTGTCTACAATAGATATACCGCTTACTTTGCATGATGCGACGATTAGAAGCAGGATCCCGCTGTGGAGTTGAGGAAATCCTTCCAGTGCATATGTTCCCTATGTCGGCGAAATTTCTTTAAAAAAGCGCCCTATGCATCCCGGCCCTCCATTTTGACTGTCACTTTAGCGTCTAGGGGCTGACCTTTGAAATCCAGGGCCGGACTCAAAAATCACCTATATTTTCCATTTACATTTTCTCCCTTTTTGGGTCACACAAATGCGCAGGCACATTTCTAGTCACGTCGACGCCAAATAGAGACTCTGTCATGGATCACCCCATTCTTATCCTTGCCCACAGTGTGCGTGCGCTCTGGCTGCCAGTACGCCACTCTCTCCAGGCCCGCCTTGCTGGGCTCTCGCAACGGGTCCGCATCGACAAGACCCTTATCGTTGTAGGAGATCTTCTCACCGGGGTGGCTCAGATGCTCCATGTAGGCCTCGGAGGAAGAGGCAAATGGAGGGCCGGGGGCCAAGGGGTCCTTATGACGAGGAGATTCCAGACAGATCAGATTGCCTGCAGGTAAGGAAGCAAGGAGCTCGGTGTGTCGGAGAGCCCATTTAGGACGGAGCTCTGGATTCAGAGCGCAGAAAAACTAGATGGTTGTTAGAAGGAAAGTCCAGAAAGACGAGAAGGATCCAGGGTGGGTCGGAAATGGCACATCAAAATTCTAAAGACAGAGTGAAGCATCTTGCAGGTCCCTCTATAGGACGCAGAGTACAAGTGGAGAGAAAATAATAGCAATGACGGAATGGAGCCCAACAGCGGCAGTGAGTATACATACCGTGTAATCATAGATGACATCAAATCCATTTCGAGGTACTCCAATTTCCTTCAACCAGGTATCATCAAAGAAATCCCCCTGGACAAAAGTGACCTTCCCTTTCCCAACTTTCTCATCTCGCACGCGGTGCCGGCTATGGTTCTCCTTCTCCTCCTTCTTGCACGCTTCGACAGCCGCGGCGCTGCACTCCAGGCCATAGGCATCATACCCAAAGCTCGCGAATAAGAGCACGTCGACTCCACGTCCACAACCCGGCACCAGGGCCTTCCGCCTCTCACCGTCCTGGGCGATGGGCCCGCCAATGGTGCCAGCTCGCTGGACCAGGGTGTCTTCTAGCGCGGGGTTGGGGAAGCCACGATCCCAGGGCAGATTATCACCTTTGTCCCAGAGGGAGGCCCAGCCCTCAACATACTTGTCGCCCTGATATTTGGCAAAATGTGCTTGAATATCCTTGGGATCAATGTTGGTAGGAGTCGTCATGGCTATGGGGTGGTGATGGAGTCGGGGGAAGTTAGAGGTGCTCGCTCTGGCGTGACAGTGATAAACAGGGTAAAAAATTAGGAATAGTACAGAGTGATCAGAAACTATTGACTGCACAGGGAAGTAATGATACTGGGTGCACGGCGTCTGTTCTACTTATGCCTCTCTACACCCGTAATTGAGTGTCTTTACGCTGTGATTAGAAATCATTGTCGATGGGATAACCTCAAGCTCCGACCGCGAACCAATAGTCAGGTGTTGGGTCGAAAGTTAATCAGTCTTTACCTGTTTATTCATCATACCGAGAGAGAGCTGTTGAGAAAAGTGGAGGTTTCTACTACAGTGGCATGGGATTGGCCCAGGCGGAAATCTTGGGCCCACCGTCGTCCAAGAATTACGCTGCTCTCCATTTCTAGTCACCATTCTCTCCCGACATTTTTTTCCCTGAAGGCTTAACTGTCATTGGGGCTGACTACAGCAACCCACACTCGCTCAAATCTGCCATGCAAAGTCAGGACGTTATGAGTAGTGGAGACGCAGCCGGGGACCAAAAAGATGAGTATGACCATTGAGGATAAGTGGGTTCAGTCGATCTTCATTAACGCACTGAATTAATTTCTAATCGTTCGACCATCGTAGCTCGCAATGAATGTGATTGATTAGTCGGACCAACTGTCGATCCACGGGGCTAGGGATTATAAGGCTAGACCTGCCCAAATGGGGCAGGGTGCTCCAGCAATCAAGCCTGGCTAGTCATTGCATCTACTCCGTAATGAGTTAGTGAGTTGGTTAACTTAACTAGAGCTGGGAATGTGTAATAATCACTCCGAGCGGACATGCCTGATGATTTAGCAAACATGGTTGAACTAAGTTAACTCATCACGCCGTAAGGAGGTGTTTTAATGTTGAGTAATGGACAAAACTTTCTGGTTATGTGACCAGCGAAGGATTCTCTTGCTGTATTGCACTGAAGGTCTGAATGCTCTTGGGTCAGCAAGCACTATAATAGGCGTGATGCCAATGATTAATGCACCCTTTGCGTGATTATCGTTTTGACACATGAAATAAGGACTTTGACTTATACACCGCCACTGGATGCCTTGTTGAACGGTTCTACTACGCTCACACCTTTACCGTGTCCGCCCTGACCTCTACCATGGCCTCTGCGGCATCAAGTATTGATGCAGAGTCCACAATTGCCGACGACAATCTTCAAACCCCGGATGCCAAGGAAGAAACGGAAGATGTCTCGATCTATCGTGCCAGAGCGACATGGCACATGGCCCCCGAATTGCGCCAGATCCGGGAACGAGATGAAGCCGGGGGCGAGAAGCCGAAAATGCTCGGCGTGGCCTGGAAGCTCACCGTCACGGGCGTTGGTGGCGATGCCACATTCAATGAGAACGTCGTCTCTCAGTTTTCTCTCTTCCATCGCAGTAACAAAGGCAGCAAGACTAAGACCATCATTGACAATTCATTCGGATGCGTCAAGCCTAGGGAGATGTTGCTAGTTCTTGGACGGCCCGGCGCGGGTTGCACGTCGCTGCTGAACGTGCTTTCCAACAACCGCCTCGGCTACAAAGAAGTCACCGGAGACGTCAGCTTTGGCAGCATGTCTGCTAAGGAAGCCAAGCAGTACCGTGGCCAGATTGTCATGAACACGGAGGAGGAAATCTTTTTTCCCACGCTGACCGTTGAAGACACGATCGACTTTGCCGCTCGCATGAAGGCCCCCTACCATCTGCCGCCGGGCATCACAACCCATAAAGAATATGTCCAGTCCTGTAAAGACTTTCTCCTGCGCTCGGTCGGCATCTCGCACACCGCACGGACGAAGGTTGGCGATGCTTTCATTCGCGGTGTTTCCGGCGGAGAGAGGAAACGTGTCTCCATCCTAGAATGCCTCACGACTCGTGCAAGCGTCTTTTGTTGGGACAACTCGACCAGAGGCCTCGACGCCAGCACCGCTTTGGAGTGGATTAAGGCCATCCGAGTGATGACCGATATCCTCGGGCTCAGCACAATCGTCACCCTTTACTAGGCAGGCAACGGCATCTACGAGCACTTCGATAAGGTTCTACTTCTTGACGAGGGCAAACAAATTTTCTACGGGCCTCAAAAGGACGCTGTTCTATTCATGGAGGGCTTAGGCTTTATGCGTGATCCGGGATCCAACCGGGGTGATTTCCTCACTAGCGTGACAGTTCCTACTGAGCGCGTCATTGCCCTAGGATATAAGGATAAGTTCCCACGAACCGCCGACCAGATTCGTGCTACATACGAGCAGTCCCATATCAAGCCCAGAATGCTGGAAGAGGCCCAGAACTACCCGACAAGTAAAGAAGCGGCTGACAACACAACCTTATTTAAAGAAATGGTTGCTCGTGAAAAGCATAGGGGTGTGTCAAAAAGGTCCTCCGTCACAACTGGTTTCGTCACTTAAGTAACAGCTGCCATTATCAGGCAATACCAGCTGATATAGGGTGACAAGGCCACTCTCCTTATAAAGCAAGGCGCCACAGTGGTCCAGGCACTCCTCAGTGGATCTCTATTCTACTCAGCGCCTGATAATTCCGTCGGCCTTTTCCTCAAGGGTGGTGCTCTGTTCTTCTCCATCCTTTACAATGCGCTCATCGCCCTATCGGAGGTGACTGACTCGTTCACGGGCCGACCAATTCTCGCCAAGCACCGCGCCTTCGCACTGTACCACCCAGCGGCTATCTGCATCGCCTAGATTGCTGCCGATTTCCCCATTCTCTTATTTTAGGTGACGCATTTTGGCCTTATCCTGTATTTTATGGTTGGCCTCAAGACCACAGCCGCGGCATTTTTCACTTATTTAGCCACCAACTTTATGACTGCTATATCTATGACAGCTTTCTTCCGATTCGTTGGTGCCGCATTCCCTACGTTCGACGCTGCAACCAAGGTCTCAGGCCTTTCAATTGTGGCGCTGTTTGTCTATATGGGATATATGATTGTCAAGCCGGTGATACATCCGTGGTTCGTGTGGATCTTTTGGGTTAATCCTATAGCCTACGGATTCGAAGCTCTTCTTGGAAACGAATTTTATGACCAGGTTATCCCATATTACGGCCCTAACCTGATTCCCAGCGGCCCTGGTTACATGGGTGAAGGGGGTCAATCATGTGCCGGTGTTATCGGTGCGATACCTAGTGCGACAAGCCTTACCGGCGACGAATATCTCGCAGCCCTGTCATTCAGTCACAGCCACATCTGGCGTAACTTTGGAATCATCTGTGCCTGGTGGGTGCTCTTTGTGGCTCTCACCATAGTTTTCACCTCTAGGTGGAAGCTACTAGGAGAAGGAGGCCGCAACCTCCTGATCCTACGAGAGCTACAGCACAAATCGAAACATCTCTTGCAAATCAAGGATGAGGAAGCGCAACCTACGGAGAAATCTGTCCGTACCGGATCCGATACGTCAGGAAGCAGCCTCGGAAATGATCTGCTCCGCAACAAGAGCATATTCACCTGGAAAAATCTGACCTATACCGTCAAAACGCCTGAGGGTGACCGTATTCTCCTGAACAACGTCTAAGGATATGTCAAACCGGGTATGCTTGGGGCTTTGATAGGATCTTCTGGTGCTGGAAAGACGACCCTGCTGGATGTTCTCGCACAACGCAAGACCGCAGGCACGATTCACGGATCTGTCTTAGTGGACAGGCGTCCTCTTCCCATTTCCTTCCAACGCTCGGCTGGTTATGTCGAACAGCTGGATATTTACGAGCCCTATGCGACTGTCCGCGAGGCTCTCGAATTTTCGGCACTTCTACGCCAACCTCGCGACACGCCCACCGAAGAAAAGTTGCGATACGTGGACACCATCGTTGATCTACTTGAACTGAACGACTTGGAATATACCCTCATTGGTCGACCCGGCGCTGGCCTCTCGGTGGAGCAACGGAAGCGTCTCACCATCGGTGTTGAGCTTGTGGCAAAGCCGAGCATCTTGATCTTCCTCGACGAGCCCACATCAGGACTGGATGGTCAAGCTGCGTATAATACCGTTCGCTTCCTTCGCAAGCTTGCCGAAGCGGGCCAAGCTATTCTCGTCACTATCCATCAACCGTCCGCACAGTTGTTTGCGCAATTCGATAAACTACTCTTGCTGGCCGCCGGTGGCAAAACCGTGTACTTTGGTGATATTGGCCAGAACGCGAACGCTGTCAAGGAATACTTTGGTCGTCACGGCGCACCTTGCCCACCTGAAGTTAATCCTGCTGAGTACATCATTGATGTCGTGTCGGCAAATGACCGCCTCGATTGGAACCAGGTCTGGTTGAAATCCCCGGAACATGACAGCCTCTCCAAGGAACTGGATAGCACGGTCGCCGAAGCGGCAGTTCAACCTGGCGCGGCAAACGATGATCCGTATGAATTTGCTACTTCGCTCTGGACGCAAACCAAGCTCGTGACGCATCGCATGAATATCTCTCTCTTCCGGAACACTGAGTACCTCAATAATAAGTTCGCGATGCACATCAGTCTAGCGCTGCTGAACGGTTTTACGTTCTGGAAGATTGGAGACTCGGTTGCTGATCTACAGCAAAACCTTTTCACTGTGTTCAACTTTATCTTTGTCGCACCCGGACTAGGAAAAAGGGCTGTTCCATCTCGCGCCTTGGTCGGAGCTGAGGGAGAAAACAGGGCCGGATGAGGGCGGGCAGCGCAGACTACAGCAGTGACGAGTCACAAAGGAGAAAGTGGTGGCAGAGCTCGGACGCTCTCGAACGTAGTACACCTTTTTTTTGATTGACGCGGAGTTACCTCTGTCGTCGACGTCTAGATGGGTGGATTCCGCTGTTGCCTCAGGATTTGATGCCTTCGGATCGCGTATGATAGTGTTGAACCTTCGTTGGACAGCGGCAATCCGTCCCATGCAAAAGTACGAAGTGAATTGGAGTAGCAGGACAGCATTAATCAAGGACTTTAAACCGAAAACCAGGTCTGGGCCCTTGGACAACAAACTCCACCGCTTTTTTGAATAGGCCCAGCCAACTTGCTTGGGTTGACCGTCCGTCGCCGGACGGCATCGTCCTCTCTTCGTTGTATGTCTCTTGTCTATATTCCTATGTAGCTTTCATCTATCTGCAACCTATCCTGATGCTCATAATAGTCTTCACTCTTAAAATCAGGGTCGTACAGATACTCCAATGATTCCTCCGCTTTTTCATTATAATAATTTCCAGAATGCAGATCTCCGGAAACTTCCTCTTAACACTTGGCGAGCACGCCAGAGAGCGTTATTCGAGTGCGTGGCTCATCGACTTCATTCAAAAATCTAATAAGTTCATCCTCGGTCTGATCCCGGAAGAATAGAAGTAAGAATTGGCTGTTCACTTAGTAGCCGCGTGCTACTGCACATATAAACTTATATATCTCTCGGGAGTTATTTGGCTGCAAGCGTGCTTCCCAGATGTTGGAAATAAGATCGCCGAGATCGTAGCGCGATGCGAGAATATCAAGCGCGATAAGCGAAAGAAGATTGTCCTTGTAGCTTATAATGTTCTCTAAAGGGAATCGAAGTGCCCTTCGATATAGTTGATATTCCATTAGAATATCCGTCTCTATTATAAAGGTAAAGCTGACAGTAGCGAAAAAGCGACTTGCAAATTTGGCGTCCCAGGATATATAATTACAGTAACTAACTACGCAGTCGCGATGATGTGAGCCAAGATACAGAATCACGTGATTCTGGGCAGTGCTTCGGAATAAAGAGCTTGGGCGGGCGTTCATCGATCCCACCACTGGACCTTGAATAGTTAGCCGATCCCATAGCGACCACAAATAGCAAAGAGGCAACTATGTTGGGTAGAGCCAAAAGACATAAAACGCCTACGTATGTCGTGAGGCTATTTAGAAAGTGTGCTTCTTAGATTTAGTGATTCTATAATGTCTACTCCCGCTTATGGCCGAAGAAACACCAGAATATCGGATTGGCCATAAATCATAGATTTAGGTCTAGCAATCATACTTACGCAATATTTGCGCTCCTAAACTACGGCGAACAAAGGTTCATATAGCTCATATGTCACCCTTGGAAGAAAACACGTGTTTAAACTGCGACAATCATCAATAACTGGGTGACCTAAGTAGTATTCTATCAATAAGTTATAGAATCAGAATTTAAGTGCCTGATTGGCTATCGATTTCGGGACCGAGGCTTGATAGAGGAGGCTTTGGAAGAGGTTGGACCAGAAGCAGCAGGAAATAAGCGGTTGGCGTTAGGAGACAAGGTTTTAGACCTTATGCTGCTTAATCGTTAGTATAGTGAAGATACCACCATAGGTAGGCCCACTCCTATCACTGCCGACGACGTACTGCTAGCACGTAGAGCAAGGGACTTATCTGCTTTAGGCTTACGCCTGCAATAGGCAGTTAACCTCAAGGGCTAGAACTTTAGATTTATAGAAGTTCATCCACCAAAGACCATACCCAGTGTGCGGTGTGCCAGATCATACCCTAGCTACCACAGTGGAGGCACTTCTCGGCGCTGTCTGGCTTGATTCCGAGAAAAGCGTGAGCAAGGTGAACGATGTCATAAACAACCTCAGCCTATATCCGTCGTAACATAATGCTTGATTTCTGCTTTCTTTCCGCTATAGCATTAACCGAAAAGCTGACCGAACTATATTCCACTGTGTGAACTAGATACATACCTCCGAATCTCTCAGACTATTAGAAGTATTGTCTGTTTCTACCCTAGACACATTGACTTAACGTGATTCAACGCGACTCTCCAGGCCGAACTTCTCTGAGTTTTTCACTCAACTAGCCCCCCCGTCTGCTATTCCACCTCTCGACGACGTTCCGCCCCCTGCTCCATGAAGCCCACACCTCGTGGAGGCTCCATTCCTCGTGGAGACTCAACGCCTTAACGGGAGTGTCTCGGTGGGCTCGATCATGACATCAGAACCAGAGAGAAACGAGGCTCTAGAGATGGCAAGGTGGGCGGTGCGCTATATTGAAACGCTAGAAATGCAGCACGCGGACTGTGTTGAGAGACTAGAAGCGCAAAGGGAAGAACTGCAAATCCAGTAAGTCCGGTACCTCTCCATTTTACCTCTATTATTCTAATAATGGTTTAGAATGGAGGCGCTTTAGGCGTGAGTTCACGAGTGCGAGACTTTTGCTACAGTTGAGCCTTGGCTGTATACTTGCGGCGAGTGCTCCAAGAGCTTTCCGCTAAATGCCGAACTGAATTATCACCGTCGCTCCCATACAGGCGAGAGGCTCTTCAGGGCCGCATACATGAGCCTTGGCTGTTTATTTGCAGCGAATGTGACAAGGCTTTTCCGTTCCTCTCTGAACTGAAGAAGCACTTCCGTTCTCACACAGGCGGGCGGCCCTTCACATGCTCTCACACTGGGTGTGATAAGTCCTTCTTCAGGCAAACCGGGCCAGAGGCCACGAGGGCCCATTAAGCAGCAACGTTTTTGATATATGTACGCGAGGCGTCCGAGTGGTGAATTGAAGATCATATATACACTGTCACTATACTACTTCAGTATTGCGCCGTAAGATTGGGTGGGTAACGGTAAGCCAGCGTGACTACCCGTGGTAGATCAGTATCGTGATCGACAAGTAGGAGGCGCCAAGCATTTTCTACCAGTTTAACATCTATCAGCTCTACCGTCCAGGAAAGAGGAGGATATATAAGGATACTCACTCATGTACTTAACACTTCGCGATCAATCCCATCTAAGTTACTGGGACACACAGTTCACACTTGAATACCCCTTGTGTTATCGTGTTCACAGTTCGTCCTGTTCGACAAACCATCCCACAAGGTGGGGAGTTACTTCGGTACTGGCCTATTTGGCGCTCTAACCTGGCATCGTTCCTCGATATCTCTAAAGACGCGAACCTGCGTAAGGCCTGACGAAGAAGGCAACAGTACGGTTGCGGGACAGATCGTTGACGAGACCTTGGAGTCAGGCAAGTATTCTGTTCTACTAATGGTGACCAGTTAGAATCACGTAACATCTACGCTATCAGCTTCTAGAAGATAGGTATTCTTCAGAGAGCAGCAAGATCGAAGATCAAGCCTAGGCTAGTAGGCCCTCTACCCTAGATTCTGAAGGACAGCGATAACCGGGAACATTTTTCTCGTTTCTAGGAAAACAAAATCCACCTGTGGTATGGTTGGGTTTAGTCCTTTGGGAATCATGGTAGCAGCTCCCAGAAGCAGTAGGGTTCGTGCCGGGGAACTCCTACGATAGGTGATTTATTGATTGCAAAAAGACATGAGCGTCGGTCATAAATGCGTCAAACTTTACAAGAAGAGCCTTGTAATCGCTAACCTAAACTGTCTATTTGCGTACTAGTTGCACCAATTGCTCACACAACAAAACCCTCGGCTTGAATATCGTGTGGTGGGAGATGAAAAATGATGGAAAATTACCTTGGAAAGTTGCTAAAGGCTATAAGCGGAACTATACAAACAAACCTCCACCGAGTAAGATTTTTGTTAAGAGGATGATCGATGGCAACATAACGAAGATCTGACAGATGTGCTGCTTTTAGTACCCGATCCACATGCTTTCGTTTCTTGCCAGACTAAAATAACCGGCATTCCTCAAGTTGACCTGAAGCTCTTTGAATTTTCTCGTCTTGGCTTTTTTTTCAAAGAGCAGGTCGATTTCGAGATAACTCAAACCAAACAGTTCTGGGAGTCTCCAGGAGCTCCAGGCGAGACATAGGAAATTTGTTCCGGCAAAGAAAAAGCACGCCTTCCCCTTCCAATTCCAGGCAGTTGGGTTCAGCATCTTCGGGGTAATCGTGCTCACAAAAATCAAGGACAAGTTATAACCAACGCGAGCGAGGACAACGGTTTTCACACGAAGTCGAGTTGAAGGGATTTCAGCGACCAGGACATAGCAGACCGGTCCTATCGTCAAATTATAGACGAAGGTAAGGGCTATGAGCAAGGATCCAAAGACCCACGGTCGCGCGTCCGAAGTAACAACCAGGTCGACAATTCCGATCAATATGAGAAGGACAAACAAGACGATGAGCCCTGAAATGTACAATCTGCGACGACCGACGAAACGAAGCAGGAACCAACAGATTATGTTTCCCAGTATGCCCGCACTGTACATCGCAATAACCAGATCAAACGAGTTGGACGCTGAGAGACCGACCTGTTCGTTGAAGTATGCCGCGTAGCCACCTATTGCGCCGCCTGAAAATGCTTGTGTAATCCAGACAACACATGCAATTTCTGTTCGCCGTAAATTCGTCCCAGTGAAACATTTCATATATAATCGACGGGCATTACTTAAGTACTTCTCGACTTCGTTTGTATGCTTCATTATGGCAATAGTTTCTTCGGTATTGAAATTAGTCGCCTGTCTTTTCGTCAAACGTAACAGGGAAGCTTTAGCTTCCTCGGATCTCTCGTGTTGTATCAACCACCCTATATGCTGTATGATCAGTCCCGTGCGCAAGGATTTTTTTCATTTGATGGCCTCATAGCACCTACAAGGGCTCTCTGGAGCGAAAGAAATACCAGCCAAGATTACAGATGCGAAGGCCCACTGTAATGCAAGCGGGATACGATAGGACAATAGAGACAAAATGCCGATAGCACCGCGAAGGATGAGAATACCGCATAGTTGGCCCAGTAGCCAACCCATATTAATATTGGACAAGAGGTATACCCGTAACGTGGCTGGCATTACATCTGCAGCATATGTTGCTGCCAGCGTTTAAAAGACACCCCAAGTAATACCTATCACCAGTTAGCTGCGCTCTACGTGATCCGGTACGATGCAAGACTTGCCGCTTAGGACTTAAGAAGCCACTAACATTTGGATATTTATTGAGAAAAACGCCAAAAATATCCAAACAACCAACCAGATTAGTGCTGCTATAGAGGTACGGCGATAGCCAATTCGATCGGTAAAAGTTCCACTGGCAAAGAGACCGATAATCTCCCCTGTCAGGGCGGCGTTATTCAGTCCTGACTGCCAGGCGGAAGAAATCTCAAATACGCTGCGGTCCTGAGGGATATTCGGGTTGACTGGGCTTCCAAATGCTCGTCTAAATTCCGGAAACCCGAAGAAGTTGCTCACGAGAGACTTATCGTACCCTTCCATAATGATCGCACTGGACACGAGAACAGACCAGGCAATAGCTTTGGGATAAAGTCTGCAGCCCGCGAGGAACGTCATCCGCCGTTCGGCCTCTGTCGCTGCGTTGGCACTGACAGACAATTCCTGTAAACGGGGCACGACGTTCGGTATTCCATGAGGGAAATCAGACGAAGGCAAAGTTGCATTCAAAGCGGTATTCGCCTGGACATCCTCTCCTAACTCATTCATAACCTGTAGGGAGTTAGGTCTGCTGGGCGTTGTCACCAAGTGTTCAGAGAACGGAGGCATTTCTAGTCAGCCCTTCCTATTTAAGGTTGGCAGACGTTGCCTGGTTTAATGCCTATAAGCAAACCGCAGGTGACCAGGGCATCTTGGAACATCCGTGGATACATTGGAACCAGACATGGCTGGTCGCCATCAATGCGTCAAGACTCCAGCGAGATACCGTACATGGTAGTTAAGTTTAACCAGGGAAAGGACTGTCAGGTGATGGCGGAATTACCTTATCCCGATAAGCAACTGCATCCCCGTATGTAGGTTGTTCTCCTCTCCCCTTCCCCGTAGGGTGCCAACAATGGACCCACTTCGCGCACTACAAGCATGTGACCACTGTAGACGGCGCAAGGTTCGTTGCAACGGTCTGCCACGCTGCCAGCAATGCACACATTCTGGCTTGAAATGCATCTATGGAGCTCCCATGCGGCGCCGGTCGCGAATCGAGACAGTCGGGAGAGGCAGAGTCATTGCAGAATGTCGAGGACGCTCAGCTTCTATCGATCGCGTCACTGTCGCCTGAAACTTCGATAGTGCCGTCGGCGGTCTCGTTAGGTCGTGATACCGCATTCTTTATAAGTTTCCTACCCGGGTACGCTTCTTATGTGTATCCAATGAGCCCCGTGATTCCGGAGTCAGAAGTCAGGACTTTGATCACGCAGATGGGTGATAGCGCTGAGGCGTCATCCTTCGTCTTTGTCTTCGTAACAATCACACTCAACTTGAGTCATTTGCCGGAGAAACACCTCTACCTGACATCTCCAGGACTCTTACTACCCAACGCCAGTTCAGAAAACCGAACGTGACCTCTGAAGTTGAGGGAAACCGGGTCGCCCATTCTATAATGTTGATGTCTCGCTTATTCCACAATTCTCTAATCTGCTGTATTCCAGCAGTAGACACAATCACTCTGTATGTCAAATAGGCAACAACTTAGGGTAAATATTAGATAGATTCCTTACTATGTTGATTCTTCCTAGTTGTTCAACCTATGGAGATCTGGTGTTATCTCACTCTATATAGTGTAAACTAGGAATTCCCCTTGTTGCATATCCTCGCGACCGAGAAAAAACGCAGACTTTATTTCATTTTTGTCTTGATGTGCCGTCGGTGCCAGCCTGTGGCTGAGCCACGACCGGTCCAAAGGCAGACTGCACAGATGAAGAGTCAAAAGAACCTTTCTTAAAATGGTTTGATGATCAAATTACATCTAGAGAAACTTAATAACACAGGTATAAGTATGGTATCCTACATCGGTGCTTCTACATAGACTGGCATCCTACATAGAGACTGCCATGTAGGCTGGTATCTTACATAGGCATTGCTACATAGCCTGGCACCCTACGTAGGCACTGCTAGATAGGATTATCAGATAAGCAAGGCATCAGCCATAGGCGACGATGAAACCTCGGCACCGGGCGACACGATGATGGCCGTCACGTAGTCTGTATGGTTGCTCTCCTGTCGACTTTGGGAAGTTGTAACTGGGTCAACGCATGTTGAGCCCCGCTCAGTTGAAGGCAGCCCCGCTCCGAGTCCACCACCTGGGCACCTGGGCAGGATGCAGGATGTGGCACGTCAAAGTTTAATCGTCCGCTCTCGGAGCTAAAATTCAGTGCTCTTGCAGCATTCGAACACACCAGAGTCAAGGTCGAAGAAACTAACTCAACCTGACAGACAATCGGGTAAGCTCTTCAATTGACTATCAAGAATGGGAAAAAAAATCGATATCTTTCGCGATGTGCTAGATGGATACCTCGTCTGTCTAAATGGACACGCCTGTTACTTCATTAGGTATGGACTGGTATATGTAATACTAAAGTAGTATAGTTGCAGTGTATATATATGTAAGTCCGAGTCCTATACTATTCAAACTCCATCCAGGTTCCAGTGCTGATACAATTTTAGCCCCCGAGGCCTAGACAAGGGTCCGATTGTCGAGCATAGCTGGAAGACGGAGACCTCGCCTCCGTCCGCTACCCCGATACCCACGGGGCCGTTCAAGCAGTCTGGCTCCTTGAGCGGCGAGAGCAATTTGGGCGGGTTATTCTACTTCTATCTGTACCACCACTAAGGGAGATGCCAGTTATCAATTCTAAGAACGGACTTTGGCATACTTCTACAATGCCAATGGTTTCTGAGCTATACGTATTACATATACCGCC
This sequence comes from Penicillium silybi, assembly GCA_027569585.1. Lineage (NCBI taxonomy): Eukaryota > Fungi > Ascomycota > Eurotiomycetes > Eurotiales > Aspergillaceae > Penicillium > Penicillium silybi. The sequence goes on from JAPDFI010000067.1 coordinate 15,957, forward strand.
CTTGAACTAGTTAGGCAATATGAAGGTCAGAATAACGAAAGGTGATGTCTGAATAACAGTTCCCGTAATATACACTTAGAATGAGCCGCAGACTTTCGAGTTCAGCCGACAGTCGCGATGCTCTCGATGGTCACGACCGTCACGCTGTCTCCTTTTTTCTCTAGGATTGCTAGCGAGTCCAATGGCTGGAATATATCGACCACAGCGGAGGCGAATTTCCTTGCGGAGACTTTGCGTTCGAAGAGGAAATCCAGCTCGGCGTCGGTACGACCCTTGGGCTCGGGAAGACGAAAGTACGTCCACATCAGACAGAAAAAGCAGGAGGCCGCCCAGAAGAAACCGGCCTTAGCACCCCAATCCCAGGCAGATGGGTTCAGCATACATGGGGTCAGGATGTTGTTGACGATCCCTGTGATGTTGTACATATTCCGCGCAAGCACGACCGTCTTAACGCGAAGACGACTCGAACTGAGCTCGGCAACGAGCGCGTAACAGACAGGGCCGATCGTAGTATTGTAACAAAGCACGTAAACTAGGAGCAAGCTTCCAATAGCCCAGTGCACGCTTGAACCACTGTTCGGCACACAGCCCAGGCCGCCGATGATGACGAGCAAAGCGCTCTGCACCGCCTGACCGCTTATATACAACGTTCGCCGGCCGAACCAGTTTATCAGAAACCAGGAGATTATCGTGCCGACAGCGCCTAAGGCGTACTGGATAAGGGTCATGGTGAAGGCATTGCTCGAGGCTAAACCAGCCTGCTCGTAGAAGTAGGTTGAGTAGCCAATAAATGTGCTTCCGCACAGAATCTGGATGGCCCAAACCATACAGACGATCTCGGTGCGACGCAGATTCTCTCCCTTAAAGCAATCGGAGTAGGAAGTCCCATAGGTGATTCGCCTTTCATATTCGTTGGTGCGTTCGATCATAGCGATGGTATCATCGGCCGAGAAGTCAGGATTCGCTCGTGAGGTTAGACGCAAAAGGGCCTTCTTCGCATCGTCCACCCGTCCTTTGCGGACAAGCCACCAAGGGGACTCGGGTGCAAACACAGCTCCTAGAATGATCGGTAGAGGCCACGCCCACTGACAGGCAAAGGGAATCTTATATGTCCATTTGTTATCGAGCGGTTGCACTGTATTTAATACGCCCTATCGCACAGAACTGTCAGCAGGGATTCTCGAATTCTCGGGGACAGTGCGGAGTTACCGAAGCAATCAACTGGCCTAACACCCAGCAAATATTGACATAGGTGGTCAAATACGGGCGTAAGGCAATGGGACAGACCTCCGAGGCATAAGTAATCGTGAGACTCTGGAACAAACCCCACGGAATGCCGAGCAAGATCTCGCCGACAAGGAGGACGGGGAGGCTGCTCGCGAAGAAGACAATGAAAATGAAGCAGACGACTAGGAGCAACGCTCCGATAATGGTTTTTCGATATCCAAAGCGGTCGCAGATGATACCGTTGATGAAAAGGCCAAGGATTTCGCCAACAAGGGCTCCATTGGACAAACCGGCTTGCCAGGCGGCCGTCAACTGGTAGCTGCCTTCCGGCAGCTGCTCCCCGAACGCCCTTTGGAACGGACCGAGAGCATAGAGATTACCGATCAACACAATATCGAACCCTTCCATGACAATGGCAGTTGAGAATAGGATCGACCAACCTACCGCATGGGGATAAGTCCGGAGACCTTGCCACAAGGTCATGTTGCGCTCGGTTTCCGTACCATGTCGCGCCTCGTGAGTGAGAATCGCATCATGGCTATCCTCAGTGGTAACCTTGTAGGCACTACTGCTCTCTGACGAGTGAAAGCCGACCATCCTAACTAGGACAGTTGGAATGCGGGCAGTCAATGGCAATCAGGAGGCTGGCATAGAGACACCGGACTTCAAACCACTCGATTGTTGTTGTGTTGGAAGGGGCGTAGACAGATTGCAGTCCCCAGCGTTATGAGACCATCGTTGCAATCATTTCTAGGTCGTCAAGCTTTCCTCGGATTCTGCTTGAGGATCGTAGCGATTTACTGTGCTGCACCAGAAGAAAATTTGAGATTTGAACTGGCTTTCAGATCTTCAGGCCGAATCTGGCCAATTGAATGTACCACCTAGGCAACCATCGACCCGGCAACGAAAGGAAGTGCTTGAGAAAGTGATAAGCGCAGTACGCTCGTGAGATTATTGTTGGGGCCTGAAGTCTTTTAAGAGGGTGGCGACGAATCCACCACCAATATTTCTACTGGCCGAACCACTTTAATTCTAAACTGAAGATCCATTCTGCCGTCCCAAACCTTATGGAATACGAAGGGGGTTAAAGTTCTTAGTACGCTTGGAAAAGAGCAAATTAGAACAGGATAGAAGTGCCCGGGTTAACTATTTACTTAGCTTAGTTGTCTAATGAACACTGTGACGCCATTTGAAAGGCGCACACACATAACGTAATTCACTACCGACCCGCCACCTCTACCGACCCGCCACTCCAACCACTTTTTCGCGTCCTACCGCGTCAACCTATCTTCTATCAATCAATATGCCTCCAAATCGAGTCAGGTCAAGCCAGGATTCTCCCACCAGGAGGGCCGCGTTTTACTTGCTATACAAGCTATAAAAATGAGGAGATCAGCACTATTACCAAAGCTGCGCGTCGATACAATATACTCCGTTCTACCTTTCGCGATCGCGTCAACGGCCACCATTTTCGCGCTGAAAAGCGCGCAAATGGCCATAAACTATCCCAATCTGAGGAGGATTTGTTTGTGCAATGGATAATCTCAATGGATACTCGCGGTGGAGCACCTAGACATTCAATGGTGCGAGAAATGGCTGATTTATTCATCCAAAAACGCGGCACAAATGGTACTACGCCAACCGGCTAAAATTAGGTCACTAAATTTATCAAGCGCCATCCCGAGCTTAAATCTCGCTTCTCACGACGATACGACTATTAACGGGCGCAGCAAGAAGATCCAAAGATTATTAAAGCGTGGTTTAACACTATATCAGCCACGATTCAGCAATACGGTATCCTCGCGGACGATATCTATAACTCTGACGAGAAAGGCTTCGCGATGGGTCTTTGTGCGACCTAAAAGTTATTACTCGAGCAGAATACTACGGTCGGAGATTAGTTTTACGGCCAGGAAACCGCGAGTGGGTAACCGCAATCGAGTCTATCAACGCTTCTGGGTGGACGCTTCCACCGACACTTATCTTTAAAGGGAAACAATATAATCACACGTGGTTTCAAGACCTTCCACCCAATTGGCGCTTTGAGATTAGCCCAAATAGGTGGATGTCCGAGGAGGTAGGCCTTCGCTGGCTTTAAAGGCAATTTATTCCGTCGACAAATCATCGTACGCGTGGACGATATCGATTACTCGTCCTCGACGGACACGGAGGCCATCTTACGCCAGAATTCGATTAAATCTGCGCTGATTATAATATTATACCGATCTGTATGCCGGCACATTCCTCGCGTCTTTTACAGCCACTTAATATTGGGTGTTTCGCGATTTTAAAGCGCTCATATAGTACCTTTATTAGACAGAAAATGTGGCTCGGAATCAATCATATCGACAAACTTGATTTCCTCGCAATATACCTATAAGCTCGTGCCGACGCATTTAAACCAGATATGATTCAAAATAGCTTCCGAGCAGCGGGACTAGTGCCTTTTAATCCTGAACCGGTGCTTTCAAAGCTCAATATTCAACTTCGGACACCTACACCTCCTATAAGCCGCGGTAGCCAATCCAGCGCGTTTTACCTACATACGCCAGTGAACGTCGACGAACTTTTAAAGCAAGCATCCTCTATTAAAGCCTTCCTAAAACGACGCTCAAATAGCCCACTATCACCTTCGCAAGCCGCGTTAAACCAGCTTATTAAAGGCTGTCAAATTGCGATGCAAAACGGTATACTTCTCGAGCAAGAAAATAAACAGCTACGCGCTGCAAACGCTACATAAAGACAAAAGCGTACTCGGAGGAGTAGATGGATCACCTACGATGAAGGAGCTGATCAAGAGGGCCGAGATCAGCTCTGGTGATTCAAGAGAAATATCTAACTACCTGTGAAAATTAACTAGTATTTGACTATCTCTTTGACAACAATCCTCCTGCAGAGAATGTATATACCGACAGAGCTGAAGACTACATGAGCAACTCCATCTCCTTTATTTCAGGATATTTCTCTCGGATAGTCTCGAATTTCTGCGTCAGAATATCCGGCCTGAGGGACTCGAGCTTGCCAAAGGAAAAAATGAAGTCCCGAAGGAAGAGAATATCATAGATACGATTGACTGTCTGGTCGCTGTTCACCCCGGCAAGATGCAGCAAGACATCGGTAATAGTGTTGGTGATTTCGAACAATTTCTCCAGGATGCCAGAGCCGTGGATGCCGACGATGTCGCGTGGAATGTGCCTCAGGAACTGGTGGAGCTGGTTCGACAAGCGGATCGGAAAGGAAAGTGAGAGCAGAACTGACTGCGCCGTCGAGGAGAGGAGGGTATTAGACAAGGCCATCTGCCATGTCAGGGTGCGCAGCCAGTGCCGGGTGATGATGAGGTCGGCCTGTTGCAGAAGCGGCAGCTGCAAAACTTCGCGGTGCCATTCATCGTTGTCGAGCTGGCGCTGCTTGCCTTCGATCCAGTCGACGGTGATAGCGGAAGGATCGCGAAGCCAGAAATCAAGGAAATCACCATCAACCAGGCGGAAGGTCTCGATCAAAAGATTGAAACCTTTTTGAATCTCAGGAGAGATAGAATCGTCACTGCCAGGCAACTCGGGAAGACCCTTTAGACAGGTCGGTTTATAGCAGGTCAACGCGGTAAATCGTTCGTGGATAAAACACTCCCAGTAGGCGCGTTGCCGTCGCGCGCGCTCGGGTTGCTCCAGGGCATCCGTGGTCTCGGAGGAGTCGATCTTGAGCATATATAGCAGAGAGATCGCTTCCCGCAGATAGAAGAAGCCGAGATCAAGCTTGCGCAGCCCGACTAGACATACCTGTGTGAAGACTCTAGCCATGACATCGGCCAATGCCGGCTGTGTGTCCAGCCCGACTGGGCTCCGCACTGCGATGGAATGTGTCAATAGACTAGCGATCTGCTCCCGAGTCGCCGGCGCCTCCTGCACTGCCTGATTTCTAGTCAGGTTGAGCGTGACTGCTGCAAAGGCATAGACGAAGGATGCCGCCTGAGGGCTATCATTCATTTGCATGATCAAGGACTTGACTTCTGAGTCCGGAATCACGGGGCTCATTGGATACACGTAGGAAGTGTACTCAAGTAGAAGACTTGTAAAGAACGTGGGGTTGAGAGCCCACGCGACTGTTGACGGTACTATCGATGTTGCAGGCGGCGGCGCATTTGGCTGAAGCTCCGAACGTCCTCGGCATTCTGCAATGACTCTGCCTCTCCCGACCGTCTCGATTCGGGACCGCCGCGGCATCGGTGCGGCATAGACGCATTTTAAGCCGGAATGTATGCACTGTTGGCAGCACGGCTGGCCGTTGCAACGGACCTTGCGCCGTTTACAGTGGTCACAAGCTCGCAGGGTGCGAAGTCGGTTCATTGTTGGCATCGTGGGGAAAGGAAAGGGGTGAAGGCAACGGAATGGTTTTGTATCGGATGAGGTAATTCTCTTGAAGGTTCAAGGTTCTCACCTGACACTCCGCTTCCCTGGTTCAACCCAACTGTGAACTTCAAAGTTTAAATCTAAAGGCGAGGCATTGATTCCAATTTGCTGCCACGTCCGGTTTTAAAGTTTCGAATGCACGCCTATTGTCATATCCTTTCAATGCTCGATTCCCCATTTGAGTAGTCGGGAACTGTCATGGTCTTTTTGGCCTTGTGTTATTTTGTGTTCCCTCCTGGCCACGGAAAACGTACATGAAGGCCAACCAAGAAAGGAAGAAAACCACAGCAGATGAATGCATTCACACATGAAAGTAGGTACTGTAATAGGACTCTTCATTGGATCTCCCAGAAAGGATTCCGGCAACCGTTGTTGAAACGATTGCAAGTTGAGTTTTGAAAAGCACTGGAGAGTGAAGCGTTGAAGAACAGGAAAGATGACGAAGAGAATGAACTCCAAGCGGAGAAAGGCCCTGACAAAAGAGGGAAGAAAGAACCCAAGACGGACTGCGATACCCTGACACAGATTCCAACAGCAACACACGAACTACCACTCCAAGCTCCAGCTGCTTCCAGCCCATGCCTCCACATTAAGCCTAGTAACGACAAGGGTGCTCTTCTCCTTGTCAAAGACGACATCTTTGTGCTTAACTATTTTGCCATTGAATTTGACCTGGTGAGGCTGATCAACACCCCAGAGCGTGATACTGTGCAGCTCATTCCCATCAACCCAGCCTCCCTGCGCGATGGAGGCGTCGAGCTTCCTGTCTTCAACCTTCAGGTGCACAGTGAGCGTGGCATTTGGCGTAACACTGACTCCGTCATCGAGGTAAAGGTCTCCTACCGCCTTTCCATCCATATCCAGCGCCACGAGAACATCCCAAGGCGACTGTCTTGATTCTTTGGTTGTGAGAGCCGGCTGCTGAAGAGGCAGGACAGAGCCACCGCGGACGTACACCGGAATGTGGCCCAAGGGAGCATCGATAGTGATGTTTGCCCGGGACGGCTTCAGAACCGATGTGCCGTTATACCAATCATACCATTTCTCGGTACCCTGCATGAGGCCGGGGAAAACGCCATCAACAGACGATGCACCCTGGTCCAGCACAGGGGTGACGAGGATCGAGGGGCCGAGCATGAATTGGCGGTCAACAGCGGCCAAAGACGGGTCGTTAGGGAACTCCCAGGCCAGAGCTCGCATGACGGTACTCCCATGTGTGTGTGCGTGATAGAAAAGCGTATAGATGTACGGCAGAAGCTTGTACCGGATTGCCATAGCATTTTTGCTAGCGTCAATCACGTTAGCCCAGCGGTAAGCTTCTTGACCGATAGAGGCCAGAATGTTGTGGTTTCGGTAGAAGGGGAAGAAAGCGCTCAATTGCATCCAGCGGCTGCAGAGTTCCATATCTGTGTTCCCGGCAAAGCCGCAAGTGTCAACGCCGAACATCGGAATACCGAACAACGACATTGACAAGGCTTGTGGGATCGAGTAGAACATGTAAGACCACTTAGAGTAGTTATCTCCACCCCAATGGCCTGCCATGGAGCCCGAACCAGAAAAGGTGGACCGACCGAGGATGAAAGGTCGAAGTCCAGGGAACACGGCGGAGAGGGCATTGTAGGTGGCCTTCAGGATACCATGGCCCCAGAGGTTATGCATCTCGTATTCCAGAGTGCCATCAGCGTGGGTGGCATTGGGGGAGATGGCAAGCGCTGGCAAAGCACCCTGTATGTTGTTAATCACATACGGGGGAAGATTGACATCGCGAACACCGGGAGTCGGCGTAGTGCGGACATATGCTGGGGTGGTGGTAGTCGTAGCTGTTGGAAACGCTTTAGAGGACGAGGCAGCGGCCGCAGAGGCAGAGGCGGCCTCCGTGGAATTGGTGAGGTTGAAACCTTCAGGGTAATCCAAAACAAGTTCCGCGGGCTCTCCCGGAAGGGCAAAAGGTGGATGGACTGGATTGAGCGTGAGCTTTCCACTTCCGCAGCTGCCGGTACAGAACGAGGAGATCTCGCTCATGTCGACCCATGCACCGTCAAAGGCAATCTGTTCGTGGAAGTTGACAAACTCCTTGGTCCACCATTCGGTAGAATTGGGAGACAGCCAGTCAGGGAAGACCGTGTATCCGGGCCAAACGTCGCCGATGTACAGGCTGCCATCGGGGTTCTTCAGGAAGGAACCCGTATCGTTACCCCTTTCAAACACGGGGTAGCTAGAGACGAGGCAGTCAACATAAAGACCGAATCTTAAGGCCGACGCAGGACTTACGCATCACTTGGCTTGACCGGGTTAGGAATATAAATAGCCGAATCAAAGATGGGTACATAATGGCGACCACTATCATGGAGACGCTGAAGGAAGCTCTGACCAGCCTCGACGCTGTAGCCGTTGGGGTCAGTTTCAAAGTCGCGATAACGGTTCAGGTAGTCGATATCGTTCCTGGAAAGGCTGTTAGAGACTGATGGTGCCTTTTCGGCGAACAGGCTACATACCAGATGGTCTCTAGAGGGATCCCAAATTTGGCGTGGTTGTTCACCACTTCTTCAAGCTCTTCCCAACTCTTGTATCCCCACCTAGATTGATGAAAGCCGAAGGTCCAGTACTGTTGCATCCCAGGCAGACCAATCACATCGAGGTATGAAGTGGTCACGTCTGGTTGGGAAGGACCGGGGAAGAAATAGAGATCGATGCTGCCACCAATGGACCTCCAGGTAATGCCATGTGGTCGCAGCAAGATATCCTGACCATGGGCATTGCGGTAATACACTCCGTGAGAGAAGGAGGTGTAGTTGCCTTCGGAAGATGTCTCATTGATGGTCACTGGAGAAAGCTTGCCATCTGTACCCTGAGAAAAGTACCGCGTCTCGAGATAGAAGGGATGGGATCCATAAAGATTACTGTCGGTGTCATTAGTGGATAACAAGCCCCAGCGAAAATCATGATTCACGTACTAGTCCACTGCGTCAAGAGCATCGGCTGCGTAAAGCGTCTTGGTGTAGTTGTTTCCGAGCCTCAAAGAGTGGATCGATTCGCCCAACCCGTAAAGATTGTAGTCCGTAGGCAGAGAACTGGAAAACTCGATGAATTGGTTTTCAAATACCAGTTTCTTGCCCTCAGTGGAGAACAGAATATCTCCAGTCGACTTCCTGGTCACAGTGAAACCAAAACTGGGCTTGTTGGTCCACGAGAAGGCCAGATCGGACGACGATATGGTCTGCTGGACAGTAGGCTTGGGTACCACGCTTGGAGGCAGGATGTATTGAGTGAGATTGGATGCATCTACATGCGTTGGGACAATCTCAACGTGCAGCCGATCAGCAGCCTGGTATTCCACTGTGAGGTTCAAGGTAGCGATGTCTGTCCCGTATACATTGCATGCCTTGCCTGCGAGGGAGAGAATCGCAGTCAATCCGGATGCAGTCTGAGCAACATCCTTCGCAATGTATCCGGGGCATACTGCCTGTGCATCGACAGCTAGTGGATCCTCAATGTTAGGAATAACGGGGGGCGCATATTGTGCTGAGGCAGGCACAGTGAATTGAGAGGAAGAGGCAGTGGTAGAGGTAGAAGTCTGCGACTGAGCCGTGGCAGCAAAGAGTGCAGCGCCTGCGCACAGGACTGATTGCCAGGAGGGACCGGAACCGCCCATGTTGTGGGAGACTGACATGAAGTGGGCTTTTATTCAGGCAATGTTGATGTTGCTACAAGGGGGCCCAATGGGACTTATGTAGGATTTTCTGAAAGGCTTCAGATCTCCAGAGTTTGATTTAAAGTTTCTTGACACGCGCATCTAGATGGCATTATTGTCCATATCGAATTTAATTTCGGACCTTCCAACGCCATAGCAGGCGTACCCCGTACTGTCCTGCAGATTGTCATTTCTCCAGATTTTGACCGGGTTGAGGGGATCAATGGTCAAGTCCCCACAAAACTCTGGTCACCGGAGCCAAAGAAGGAAAATGTTCTCTGGGAGCTCCAATGCGATGCGGAGATGCGAAGATGTGGATTATTATCGGTCTCTCGCTGGCCTGCTCCTACTCGGTTGATGGCAACGTCGAGAGGCAAGCGGGCTATAAACATCCATAGTCCAGAGGACGCGTGTACTACCTAGATACTTTCATTGGCTATATGTCGGCCCGAGATATGGGACTTTGGTCATTGGTTGAATATCGGTCCGAGATATGGGGCCCCTTGATGTCGGCCTGAAATGTGGTTGCTGATCGTCCACCGTAAAGTGACTTGTTGTTCGGACCCCCCATTTGTTTATTCTGACCTCCCCACCGTCTGACTAGCTCAAGTGTAGTGGTATATTTCCTGAGTCCATTCTGGCGGTGGCGAAGCGGTTCTTTAGATAGAGCCTCCGCGGTTCTTCAAACTGCTTCTTGGGTGCGGGGATGTTTTCGCAGGTTGGCTTGATGCGTGCAAAATCCGCTGTGGCGACCGTTTCAATGGCTGTTTTGCTTTGGTAGGCCCTGACTCTTCGGGCTTTCTGGCACGTTTGTCGTTGTGTTTCATTCCTTCTGTATGTCGCCAATGACCTGAAACAACCAACCAGACTGGTCGCTGTTCATCGCGACAAATATGGCGTGATGATCACGGGGGAAGCCGGCATAAGTAACTGACATGATTGAGGACATAAGTCAGCCGAAGGAGAGATACCAATGCCAGAAAGAATAAATTTACTTGGGATATTGGCTGAAGCAGAGGACTCTTGACACTTACCCTCGGAATCGATTATGGCTTGTTGCTTTCATTCCAAATTCCGAGGGGACGTCTATATTCTTCTTGGGTAATCATTTTTCAGTTACCCCTGCCAAACACTCATTTACCACTCTATCAAGTATGAATGACCCCCTTGGCGCTAGTCAAAGTGATATCGAGCAACATCCATATCATAAGTGCATGGAATTGCCCAGAAAACGAACAGATCCAAGAGCCAGCCGATCTTGCAACAATTGAGGCCATATCGCTCTTGAAAACACGCCAAATCATGAGTGAACAGACCAACTCTGCGTATTGACTCTTGACCTACTGATGCGATTATTGATGTTGAACGCCATATGTATTGAGTGATGGTCTGAATTCTATCTTAGTAGGCGAGTAGCAAAGCTCACCACAGGCTCTTGAATTGTGCTCGAGCACAGTGCTGCCAATGGTGGTCATTTGAGTGTCCTAGTATACCGCATGAGACTGAATGATCTTTCCGCGAAGATTCTCCCTCTTCTCGCGCCTTCTCAGCTTCTTATCCAATTTGATACGCCCGGAATCTGCTCATTCGAGCTTAACATCAGCCGCAGGTTTTTTTTAACGGGAGCGGACTTGTTTAGCTTCCTCCTCCTTGCTTGACTCCGGTCTCTTCCTGACGAAGTCGACGATGCGACCATGGGCATCACAGTGGAGTTTGGCATCCAGGGTCGAGTCGCCTTCTACGACCGCGCGAACCCAGCAGAAACCTTGCTGGAGAATAGCTTGGAGCAGAGGAATCTCCAGGACGTGCGGTCGCCCAGCGACTACCGAACACTCGACATGGGAAAGGTAGAGGAAGGGGGAGAGGAGCGGCGAAGGGTCAGAAGAGAGTTGGCACTGCACGAAGACGCAATCGTCGCGCCGATCAGTTCTGCGTGCATATCGTGGCTGATGAGCGACAAAAACCGGTGTATGCAGTGGAGTTCAAAGCGCCGCACAAGGTGACAATACCCGAATTGGTGGCGGGCCTACACCAGATGGATCTGGCTCGCGATGTCATTGATTAAGAAGGCGACACGTTTGAGTTTCATGCCACCCGCCTCGTTGCCGCCGTGGTCACTCAGATCTTCTTATATATGATCGACAGTGGAATTCAATACGGTTACATCTGCACGGGGGAGGCTTTTCGTTTTTCTCCATATTCTAGAGGACCCCACAGTTGTTCAGTACTTCTTGTGTGTCCCGAATCAAGACGTGCAGGCGGACGATGAGTGGCGTCTGCACCGGACCGCCGTCGGTGGCCGTATCATAATGAAACTGATTTCAATCTATTCCTTGGCATACTTGAGGAGTCGCAAGGAGGCCTGCTTCGTCAATTTAGCACCCCTGCAGACAATATTGTTCGCCATTTAATTTACGGACATGAAGCTCCTTGAGCATTTTCCTTTTAAAAAAAAGTGAATTCTGGAGAAATAATGAAGCATCCTAAAAGCTCTCCAGGCCTTTTGAAAATGCTAAATTAAGGTGAGATCATCAAGTCATTGACCCTTGATTATCAAGTTCTTCGGGGGATGAAAAACGCGTACTATTTTTTGTTCCTGATATGTTCCTGAATGTTTGAAATTGAGAGCCTCTCCTTCTACGCAAGATGCAGATGAAACGGGCCAAACCAGTTGACTTCTTTTAAAAGTCTCGTCACGTTGCATAGAACCAGCTCAGTAGGATGCGGGGCTCTAGGGCGGAATGATGTAGCCAATGACAGACGATGCTTCTCTTTGATGGATGACTTGCTAATTGGATTGCGGAGTTGAACCCAAATGTGGGTCCCCTAGCTGGGTTTTTGTTTGCTATGGACGATTTCTGTCTAGCAAATAAAGAGAACCGCGAGTATGGAATGGGAAAGAAGAAAAAAAGCCTAACTGGCTCCCCTAAACTTCTAAACCTCCTATAGATTCTCCCAGATTTTCCAATCTCAGATCTAAACCTTCCTATCTACACAGAGCGCCTATTGTTCATCTAATCATCCCGCAATGCCGAAGAATAAGACTCTGCGCAAGCTCCTACCTTTAAACAAGGAACTCAACATATAACATCTGGCAGCGGGCCCGCCAAAAAAACACCGACACAATATTTCTGTGGCCTATATAGAGTGTCAGAAAAAGAGGTCTAAGGTCGGAAATATCGTTCCCGCAATTTTGGCGACAGAGCTAATATATCTAGTGTAGTGCTCTGGTGCGACCCTATATATAAGATATGCGGCCGAAGGACACTAGTGCTTATACGATCTAACTAGTGATCGTAGACGTAAGGCTCATACCGCGGAGCTGTTAACCTTCTGTGTCGCTCTCTACCGAATAGCTACCACGCTCCGCTCTGGAACGCTAGAGGAGATATTATAGTTAATCTGGGAGATCCAAAACCTACCAACAGACCAAGACGCGGTCAATTATCTTATTCAAGAATTCTTAATGCTTAATAATCTAGGAGTTTCCTAGAATACTCACTTCTTGGAAGTCAAGCTATATCCAAGATCAAGATAGATACTAGCTTTAATAATAACTAAGGCACGCCGGGTGTTTATAGAGTTATAGTAGTTCGAAGCTGCATCAATATATTCTAGTTCTAGTTGTGTATTAGATATTATTAAATTATAATTTATATAAGTGATAGGCAACCTATAAGGTGTGCAACGCGTGCGAAATCTCGAAAAATAAAGAGTACTTTCATACAAGGACAACAAAGCTTAGAGAAAGAGAAACAAAAGAAGCTAAGTGAAGCCCTTTGCATATATACCGTATGTGCCAGTATACATAGGACAAACTAATTAACCAGCTAAACTCCCTAACTTCTATACCCTTAAGAGCCCGGCGAATGCCTACCAGGACATCCTTCTTCTACCTAGCCTTTCGGGTCGGGTGATTAGTAACCGAAAGTAGTAAGGGCAGGACTCAGCCGCTCAATTTAGTGACGAAGTTGGCGAATACTTATTCCCCATAAATAAATTAAAAAGTGGTTTACCCTATATATATGTATAAGGATATATATAGCTGTGGCAGCCTATATATCGCTAAGAGATAGGTTTAGGAAATGATGTTAAGAAGTATAATATTATTGAAGACGAAGGAAGAAGGAAATATAAGCTATATTAACTCGAAATTCTGGTCCTTGCTTTCTTTTCTAGTTCATAAGGGTATATTTATACCATTTCCCCTAGGGACGATTTTTTTATGCAGAACGCATACAAATTTACCCCTTTCTCTCATTATCTTAAAATTAGGATTTAAATAAAGACAGAATATATAGACTATATAAGAGAGGCTTAATGGCTTAGTGGAAAGGCCTAGCTAGGCTTTCTTAGACACTTTTCTCGGAAGAAAGAAGGGCCGACCGAATAATACCTTATAGAAAGGGCAACGAAGGCATCTTTCTAATAAATAATATAATTTATCTATCTATCAAACTCTATATATAATGGCCTTTATAATTAACGCCTTGCCCTTTTCGATGATCGCAAAGTTCGCCTCCGCTTAAATAAGACCACCTTTTCCTATACTCTTTTACGCTTTGTTGAGTTCACGGTAGAGGCACTATTAGATGGTTTCCCGTCTAGGATTTTGTTAGCAGCGACTGCTGGCTTAGGCGTAACGGTATTTATTTTTAAGGGAGTCTAGAGATAGATAGTAGATATCTTGGATATCTTATTTATTGACTAAGTCCCAGTATCCTTATCGCGAGAGATTTCTAACGCGGTTTAGTAAGATAATATAAAAAGGGACTGGTAAGCTCACCTTTTCACCGTGACTTATATTTAGCGGCCTCGGCGGCCCTCAGTGAATTATCATCTATTTAATTATTAGTAGGTGATGCATAAAGAAGCTAGGGCTGCGCAGTATTATACGAACCTAAAGACCTAACTGAGCGTTCATCGGCTTCGATAGCCCTCGAGGAGTTGTCACTTATTTAATTATAAGTGGTAGGTATATCATAAAGGAGCTATATCTGTGTAGTATTCTGGGAACCGGAAGATCCAACTGAGAGAGAGTCCTATATGAGGTCGACGACCGTAGCTCTATATAGTGGGTCGAAATTTATCACACTATCTGTCAGAATCTCGGTACATATATCTATATGACACAGCATACACAGAAGTGTATCAACTTCCAATTCAACATATGGAAGTAAAAGTTCTGCCCTACGTTACCGCCTTTCATCCGAATGTCCAAGTTCT
>JAPDFI010000068.1:0-30007 GCA_027569585.1 Penicillium silybi
GCCGAAGTTTTAAGCCTCGTCCGACCGATAAATTGACCTGGGATGCACTCGAGAAAAGTACCTGGGATGCACTCACTAGCGCCGGGCCTTTCTCTGATATTACTGGCCCAGCCGGCCAAGCCTAGCCTAACCCCCACCTGGGACGCAGTGCATCCCACCAACCCCTATGGGGTAGACAGGGCTTCACTGCTTGATTCGATTTGCTCGTGTGGATATACGTATTGGGTAATGTGTTTGAGTTTCCAAGTGTGGAGTATTCCATATTTCTTCTCTAGCTGTCTACAGTTACTTCGCAAATGCAGTAACGAACGTATTCCACACCAATATATCCAGGCTCTTCCTCGCTTCCTTCACAGCTGCACTCCCAAGTACTTTCTCTCTCATCTACAATCTCAAAGTCAGCCAACTGTTCTCAACCACCAACAAAGGTTAGAAGATATTTCAAGCTCACCTCACTACTCTCCCACCCCAACACACCAACCCACCTCTTCTCCTCTAGATTGAGACTCGTCCCTTGAATACTATCGCCATTCCCATTCACACCACCCGCCTCTGCAACCGCACTAACAAACTTCTCCCACGCGCCCCTCGCCTCCACTACTTTCTCATCCCCCTCCCCGATCTTCACCTGCCACACCTCCGTCAACGCATTCCCAAACACGACACTCGGCCCGAGATCCGTGTTATAGAGCTGTGGGACTGGCGGTGCAACAGAGTGAGGCTTCACGATGGATTTGAAGTTCTGGAAATTTTCTGATGCGACGAAGGTGTTGAAATGTGAGGCGTCTTCCCACTCTGTCGAAGAATCAGCATCAGACTATGTTCGAATTTGCGCGAGCGCTGAGAGGAGGGAAAGGAAGGGATAGTAGTAGGACGGGGATGGAACATGATGACATCAAGAGAAAGGAAAGGAGGAAAGGGAAAGAAACGGGGAAGGAAGAGAAAACGACGAACCAAGCCCAACACAAAGTCTGAAGTCCCCGGACACATCATTGCCATTCTCGAGGAGAATCTTCCCGAAGTATTTAGACTTAGGAGGAGTGGCATGTGTATCAAGGATTGTGATGAGAATGGGTGCGATCTCGGTGGTGAATGTTGCTTCCGTTACGGGATCTGTCTTCAATGTTGGGACGACCAACTCGGTGAAGGGCATTTTTGCTGTTGTGTTTAATCGGGAAATTGAAGGATGAGAAATTGTATGTGAGATTGAAGAGCTTGGAACTGAACTTCTTATATATATTCTTCCCTCATCCACTTTCTATCTCCTGCCTCATACTAATCATTAAAAAACCCAACGGCCGAAACTCACAATTCGTCCCAAAACAAGTTATGTATTACGTCATCTTTTAACAAAACCTCGGGCCGAAGCCGAAATCCGCTCGCATTTATAATCCGGTAAGCTCTCATCGTTGAAAATTTTCGTGCACTAAAGGGTAATTCCAGTAAAATTCCCGCAGCAAGAAAAGCGATCCACCCCTTAGAGCGGGGTTGCTCTATCTAGTTGATGAGAAATCTGAGTAATCCACAAACCTTACCCAAACCTTTTCTCCGTGAGAGTGGCGGTGGTGTGTGTCTGGTAAGTTTCTGAGGGGGCAGTATCAGAGAGCAAACTTGTAAAACAGCCCCGCGGCCCCCACCGTCTCGTAATAATTCTCGATGGCTCCTTAGAATCGCTTATAAAGGTGGTTCTTTTGATGAGTGATCAAAACCGTGCTGCGTGCTGGTCTAGTAACAAGCTGGCAACAGTAATAAGGAACCGGGAATAAAACAGATCGACGCTAGTTTTTCGGCCTATCTGCCCTGATGAGTGATCATTGATTTATCAGCTGAATACCGCGTATAGTGGTGGGTTTCGCCACTAAACGTCAGATCAGGCCTCTGACGTCGGCCAAGAACCGATATGATCGCTCATCTTCGTAGGGGAACCTTATTCCATCGCACACTACGGTAGCTACCAAGGTCTAATCAACTAGTTCGGATAGGTCCATTGCTGAGTTTTCTAGAAAAAGACTGTTTGGCGAGACGTCCCACTCCTGGCTTCGGCTGATCTGCTCATCACTAAATACTATCTCAACCTCCACGATCTACTAGGTGACGCCATGAACAGCCAAAAAAAAATGCGGCCATGTCTTCTTTCATAGAGGAAGGATTGCCGCCATGTTCATTCTATATCTGCTCAAAAGAACCTTTAGAGACAGAAAATATTGAACTACTCCATTTCCAAGTTACCCTTACACTGACTCCAATTCCTCTTTGTGTCTGTTCGTCTTCCTAATTAAAATCTCAATTTTATGTCAGAACAACCTCAATATTCAAAACTCTCAATGTTATCAGTATACTGTAGTATGTGGTGTTTCATGGACGAGCAAGGTACGAATAAATTCAAAAACATATATACGCTGCGAATTGCCACATTCAGACGACCTTATCCTGTAGCCCAGGGGACCTCATGTATAATCACTTTGAGGTCTCATACGCTTGATCTGACCACTACTTGAAAGTATCTCATCCTTGCTTCAAGCGTGGTAACGGGGGTTGTAGCCTTTCAACCCTAGGGGAGATGTCGCGATATCCGAAAATTTAAGATGAGGCATGATCTTGAACATCATTGAGTAACTTCTTGTAGTCAAAATAGGACCTTATTTTCTATCCGTCTACAGGATATGGGTTACTGCATGGTTCCCAAACGCATAACGTTCGACTTGTGAGCCTGATGATGATTTTCCAATATTCACTGATGTCCTGGTTCATAGATCCATTATCAATCATGCCTGTCATTCTCCAGCAGTGGAGGCTTACTTGCTCTTAAGCGACAAGATCTTCAAGAATGCGTGAAAGTCTTGATGCCTTTCACAACGTCCCCCACAAAATCGCCACTCGGCGCAGGACATCCAAACGCCCAGAATACGTGGGGCAAGCCTCTATAATATTCAAGCTGGACTGGGACCCTATGAGACGCCAAAATTAGTACTAAGGATCTGTATAACGCGATCTGCAAACAGAAACAAACGTACCCGGATGCCTTCAAGCGATCATGGAGTATCAGGCCGTCGTCTCGAATAGGGTCGATCTCACAGACGGCAAGGTATGTCGGTGGGAATTGATGCAGTTCCGACTCAGCGTTGAGAATGTAAACGTCGGGATCGGTGGGTTGCGCCCCGATCGCCTCTATAACGGCGACAGTGAGCGAAATGCAGCAAAAGGATACAGCGAACTCGGTGCCAAACTCACCGTAGAAACGGCTCATGGCCTGCTTTGTGCTGACCGGACCATCGGCACACTCCTCAAAGGCCCGATACCGGTCAACATAGCGCGAGGGCACGGCGTCGGGGTGGAGGGCAAATGGAACGATGGCTGCGACGCCCTTGACTTCGTCTCTGCGGCCCAGGGAGATCAGCCGGCGCATGAGCGTAAGAACAAGAGTGCCTCCTGCACTTTGTCCAACCACAAAATATCTCTCACGATCGCCGTTCAAGGCAGCCGCGTTCATATAAGCCTAGACTGTTAGGCCTTTCTTTATCTTTCCGGTGATGGACGTTGTAACCTACCCAGTTCCACGCCTCCACGGCGTCATCTAGCTGGGCGGGAGCCTTGTATTCCGGTGCAAGTCTATAGCCGACCGAAACTATCACACAAGGCAGGCGTTCGGCGACCTGCCTGCAGAAAGTGTCCTCGGAGTCCAAGTCTCCACAGCAAAGCCCGCCCCCGTGGAAATACAGTCCAACAGGAAGTGGATGGGTGTCGGCATGGCCAACGGTCGGCGTGTAGACTCTCACCGTCAGCTGGGGTGTGATCTTTCTATCTTCTGTAATATGTTGTATGTTAGAGTGCGCAGTCAGTGGGCAGAGGTATGGAATCCTCTGCACGGGGATGGCAACGTTAGGCCTGCTCTTGCATACCAACAGTAACGTTCGGCGAAACGACTCGACTTGCATTAGCCTGATCATCTATAGCTTTATATTGCGCGCGCATAGCATAAACGTCGCCGGTCAATTGAGGGCGTTGGCCTATGGCATTTTCCACCTAGATCCAAATTTGTGAGCCGGACAGGGATGGTTGCGTTGCAGCCGGGTTTTTGTCACCTTGAACCACGACTCTGCTATCAGTGTCTCCATTGTACAATATGCTGCAACTTGTGGGTAATGGGTTCGGGATCCCATTACGCTAGGGATTAACTGGGGAGAGAGGACATTTCGCGTTTGCCGTCTGTAATTTATAACAGCTGGCCTTTGCTTTGGGCAACAGACCACTTGAGGTAATAATGGCAATGACCTAACCGACATGATGAGTAACCATTCCCGACGGTTGACATCAATCGATTAGTTGATGAGAAATCTGAGTAATCCACAAACCTTACCCAAACCTTTTCTCCGTGAGAGTGGCGGTGGTGTGTGTCTGGTAAGTTTCTGAAGGGGTGGTATCAGAGAGCAAACTTGTAAAACAGCCCCGCGGCCCCCACCAGTCTCGTAATAATTCTCGATGGCTCCTTAGAATCGCTTATAAAGGTGGTTCTTTTGATGAGTGATCAAAACCGTGCTGCGTGCTGGTCTAGTAACAAGCTGGCAGAGTAATAAGGAACCGGGAATAAAACAGATCGACGCTAGTTTCTCGGCCTATCTGCCGTGATGAGTGATCATTGATTTATCAGCCAGATAGTGGTGGTTTCGCAACGAAACGTAAGATCATATGGGGCAGATGGATTAGTCAGATGAGCTCCACGGGCTGATTAAAATGCTAGTTGACCCCCCTCTGTTTCAAATTTGATGGTAACATGCCCTCATCATAAAGTCGATAAAGGCCAAGCAACACCAACACAAATCAAAACTCACATCTGCGTTTCGAGCATGATGCGCGTCGGAATCTTCCCCGCTTCTGGGGGGCTTGGTACCAGCACATATACCAATCTTTTATCTCAAGTTCCCAACAATTAAGTCACGCTCATCAACCGATATCCCGAGAAAGTGCCCAAGAAATATGTCGAAAACGGGGTCACTGTTCGCCAGGCTTCTTATGAATCCAGCGCTGAAGAGCTTCAAGCTGTCTTTACCGGGGTTGATGTCCTCTTCTTGATATCCTTCCCCAGCTCCGTCCACCTATACAGGACCAAAGTTCAAACGAAAGCGCTCGATGCGGCGCAAAAAGCTGGAGTCAAGCATATCTTCTATTCTTCTCTGGCCTTCGCATCAATCAATGCAGAATCTGCGAAGGCAGAAGTCATGGCAGCGCATCTCGACAGCGAAGCGCACCTGAAAGAACTTGCTCGTGCCAATTCAGGACTCTCATGGACGAGTATTCGCGAAGGACTTTACAGCGAGTCACTTCCGGTTTATGCTGGGTTCCAAGACTTCAAGAACCCACCGTCTACGATCAGAATTCCACAAGAAGGAAATGGGTTTGGTGTTAGCTGGGCCAGGCAAGATGAACTGGGAGAAGCGTCTGCACGCCTGATCGCTTCATATACGAAATCTCCATCGGCATTTAAGTACACCAACAAGATTGTTACCTTGTCTGGCCCAAAGTCCTGGACATGGGCCGAGACCGTCGAGGCTCTCTCGCGAGCAACAGGCAAGGACATCAACATCCAAGAAGTCAGCCTCGGGGAGTACAAAAATCTGCCACATATCAAGGCGTACTTCGGTACTGAGCAAATAAACACGTTGGACACTGCTTGGGAAGCCATTCGGGCTGGAGAGGCAGCTGGCGTGACCACAACATTGGGAGAGATTCTGGGAAGGGATCCCGAGCCCTTTGAGAAGACTATCGAGGAGTTTGCTAAGAAGCAACGATCTGAAGAGTAATGTCGTATTATTATGCGCGGACTAGGACATTGTCTGGCAACTTGGTGGAATTCTTAACATAAACAATGAGCTATCTATCTTTGATGAGTTTTATGACGTGGCCAAAAGATGTTTTCCTGATTTGGATCGAATTTTGTGTAGTTTTATTTGTGAAATGAGGCATCTTGTTAGTTCTGCTACGCTACCTCAGCCTGAGACCAAGGAGTTCTTGGAAAGATTTTGACAGTTTCCAGAGATGATGTAGGTAAACAGACTGGAGCCATCGACTCTGACTGCTATGATTCATTGTCCTAATCGGCGTTCCACTGCTGAGCCTGAATGGATCAAGGTGGTAAATACCTACTATAAAAAAATTACGTTTCAGACCGTCCTCGGCAGATGAATAAGATAACCATGTATGCATGCCCATTCACATACTTATAGGCTGTATTCTCAGCTATGTGCACGTAATGGGAACGGCAGTGCATTCATTGGCTTTAAATCATGAGTTGCAATACTGTACTTGCGTAAATGGCCCGCTTTATTAGTGGCCTCTTTCAGCGAAAATGGGAACAGGAACGTGTACAGTTTGGCCGTAACGCAGTAGCGTCAGACGTGGCCCGTCCTCGCTCCCTTGTCGGGAGGCACTGTGTCTGTATTGCAAGGCTGGCTTCTCTATATAGAGGGGGGTGGGAGGGACATAGTCGAGTATCGATTGCGTGAGAGATATTGAGCTTCCACCAGAGGTAAGCAACTGACTCTTACGAGGCAGTTGTAGGAAGAAGAAGCCTATCGTAATGTCGGTGCGGATATTATGTGAGGCAGCGTGGGCAGCGTGAGGCAACCCCACTAAAACCAATAAAATTTCTCCCTTTAAATCGTGGCCACCATCAACTAAGTTAATTAACTCTCACGACAGCGACCAAAATCTCGCCGCCACCACTGCGCAGAGTACCAGCATCCGCCTCGAGTAAACATGCAGCGATCCAAGAGTAATAACATGATCAGTGCAAATGTTTCGTCTGCGGAACGAATATCGAAGCGTATTACTAAGGTAGCCGTTTCTGAGGTGGGTTTGATAGAACTCAGACGGTATACTCTTGGCCAGCGGGATCTTGAGAGATTATAGCACCGAAGGCTACAATTACGGCTAGCACAGCGAGCCTATCGCTACCGCAAGGAGACAATACCTTGTCTTTGCAGCACCGACTCGAAAATCTGCAGACACAGATTCAGAATCTACATCGGACATTTCAAGCATTGGCTCCGCAGACAGAAGACAGAAGAGTGCGAGGAAGAAGTTTTAAGTGAGGTTGGCACTGGGGGACGAAGGGGGCGAGGGTGACGTTGTTTGAGTTTTCCATGTTTTTGTGCCTTACGTAGCCGAGTTCGTCTCATTTGTAACCTATTATTCTCGAGCAACCATTCAAGGGTTGAAACTAGTCGGCGCTCTGGTGGTGGTCTGGTTGCTTGCTAGGCCGTGGATATAATCTCTTGTGACCCCAAGAAACACGGTTGGGCGCAGCCTACCGAGATGATAAAAGCTCCAGGCATCAAGCGGACGTTTATTGCATCGTCTCATCACTAGAGCAACCAGTAAATGCAGAAGCAACGCGTCGCTTGAGGCAAACCAGCGAGTGACATGGGATGCGAGCTTCAGGTTTTGAGGGGGTTCAAGGGGGCCCCTCAAACTGTTAGGATTCTGCCGTCTCCTTCCGGTGCGGCCCAACTTAGTCAGCTATAACGAAGTAGTCCCCCAATAGAAACGCAGTGTTCTTCCCTGATGGTATCCTGATCCTCAGGTCATGTGATTAGCTATTGTTGCCACGTGATCTGCCTTCTTGGCGCGTAGGCCATATTCACGTATTTTGGACTCATGACGATATTAACATTCTCTGTACTAACAATATCGGTGCAATATGATGAAAGTCGCGCGCTTTCTACCCAGACGTATTGTTCCCTTGAGAAGTTCTCATGTTTTCCACTGGTTCAAGTCTACCAATGCCGACAAGAGTCCGATGGACCAGGCTCCTTATATTTCCCCCATTGATATCCTCTGAATCACAACACTCCTTAAACACTCCTTAAACCCGTCTTAAGATTTACATGGTTGATTTCTTGACCAAGCCAAGCTGTTGATCCATCACTTCATGAATCATTTGCTCCCAGGAGCGCCATTTCATCCCAAGTTCTTGCTCTGCTTTGGTGTTGTCGTAGGGCATTGTTCCCCCCTCAACCTCCATACTAATCTTTGTACCGACATTAGGATAGTCCCTGTGCACGATTTGAGCGACCTCCTTCCAAGTTATTGGTTTGCCGGCCAGCAGGTACTTTGAACCATCCGGGATATCCGGATTCAGGGCTTTGATGTGTGCTTCGGCAACGTCCTGGATATGCACTCCAGCAACCGAACGGCCGAAAGTGCCCGTCATGATAGGCTTCCAGAGAACACTGTTGGATCCAATTTCGTCTGGAGATGACTGGACTAGGTTATGCCCCAGCACGAAGGCTGGATGAAGTGACACCAATGAATAGTGGGGTTTTTCGTTTTGCCAGAAGCTCCAAGCTGCGTTGTTGGACAGCAGCTTTGATGCGTGGTATAGTCTGAAAGCCGTGGCATCAGGGTCGGTGGGAACCTCGAAGCTTGCATTCTCGTCCACGCTCAAGTCCCAATCATTGTCCTCTGTAAAAAGAAGGAAAATGTAAAGTCAGATGATGTCGAGAATTACCAAACCAGAGTGACCTACCTTTCACAATACCGCCTGCGGGCACTCCAGTGAGCGGAATTAGAGCAGCTCTGGACGATGTCACGACGACTTTCTTGATGCTTGCGACGCTAGCAGCTTCCTTCAGCAAGACAGTTGTTCCTTTCACAGCCGGGATGAAATAGTCCTTCTTGTCTGTGCCTCGAGGGATAGCGGAGGCCAGGTGCAGAATGTAGTCGACTCCGTTTAACTTTCCTTGGAAAGCTGTTTCCTCTGTCAGATCTGGTATGGTAACATATTCAACCTGCTCGCTATACTTCGATAGCAGGGCTTGGAGCTTTTCTGACGCCTTTCGTACGCATACTCGTAGTCGGTAACCTGCCTCGAGAGCAGCGAGAGCCGTGGCACTACCGACGAAGCCCGTGGCGCCAGTGATAAAAATTAACTCCCCTGCCATGTTACAAGAAGACTGAATGGATGTCCGGGGAGTTGTGAGTTGCGATGGGAGCAGTGGGTACATACCTATATATGTCCGCTATGGGATTCTCTCCGCTTCGCTTTGCACATTACAAATGAGCTTACTAATCATAGCCGAGGCTCTCTTTTTGATTACCGATCAGGTTGATGTTACGCCGATTCTCTGTTTAAAAGAAGAATACCAATAATATTGGTTTACAATCTACTCGCAGAGTGGATTTTGAAGTTTCGCCATATAAAGTTAAAAACATAGGTCGATTTTTTTATTCAAACATTTCCCTCCCTGTCTTCTCTACATTCAACTCTGCGAACAAGAAAGGCAAACATCCAGACTATGCTGCAAGGCAGAGGCTGTCTCCTCCCCGTACCTCTGAATAACTGTTGACGCCGGGAAACGATGTAGGGCCACACTCCTTAGTTTAAAAAGATCCGAAGGATGGAAACCGAAGGGTATGAAGGCGGGTACCACCGTTACAGCACTTTTCTTTTCTCTCTTCTCTTCCGTCTTAGCCTCTCAGTGTTCGCCGCTGAACGAATTCGTTCCCCCGAAAACTAGAATTTCCCGCAGACCATATTTGTCACAGCTAGCTTGATGATTAGTCATCAAGCCGCAGGACCCAGCCCATTTAGCTAGTCTTATGACAGAAGAATGGATCATCTTTACATCTTCCCCCTTCTGCCACAATTTGGTAGCATGTCCTCGTTTTACGAGTCCGAGGGATTCCTTGGGTTGCCCCCTTATTAAGCCAACCTTTTCCCGCCACTCTGGGTCTCCAGAGACCAGGCCGGACGGGAGCAGAGCTTGGTGTTGTTTACGCGTCGAGCGCATCCACCAACCTCACTCCTCCACCTCTCACCCCCAATCTCCAATCCCTTCAGCTTTCATCATCAAGCTGTTTCATCTCTTTCCTCAAGCTGAATGGACCCTCGTCTTCGTCGGTCAATTGAGCTCGCACATCAGCTTGCGCGATACCGGGAAGGTGCATATCAGTGGTCGGGCGACCTACCACTTGAGGCAAGTGCTCGCATTGAGCACGTCATCTCCCGTCACTCTCGACCTCGACTTCCTCAGCCTGACGATCCTTTCCCCTTCCCATCAGCCTGGACGATCGATCGCCCAGTCCTCTCGCAAGCCGTCAAAGAATTCCTGACAACTTCAGCCAAAGCCCTGGATCTCTCTCAGGTTCAGATCCCTGAGGGACCAGAAGTTCAGGACCCTCTCGGCCAAAGACGAATGAGAAGACGACGACTGTCACTGGAAACATCGATCTCATCACCGCCAATCTCTGACCTCTCAAGCATCGAACCGGAACAAGCCAAGCCTACATCTCCGGATCAACCGTTTCCATCCTTGGAACTCCTGATTGATCCCTCCAGGCGTTCCTCGATATTCGGTGAACGAAGCCACGTACTCCCATCTCAGCAAGCTGAGCAGCAAGCTGAGCTTATCCCACCACACGACCCCCAAGCTTATCTAAACGATCCACCAAGCACAGGAAACACTCCTCCAAGGATGGATCGTGAGCGAGGAGGCCCGAGTGGCCAGAATCAAGGTGGCCCGAGTGGCCACAACGGCCGCCCAGTGCCACCAGGTGCACCCCCCCAAGCCCCAGAACCTACTATTCCGCTGAGCCAAGCCATGGAGATGTTCCGCCAACTGCTCCGTGAAGAGCGAGCAGAGCGCGCAGCGAGCCACAGTGCCCCGCCGCCCGGACCGCCAGGTCCGCCGGGTTCCCACGCCGAACCTGCCTACCCGCCAGAGGGCCGCCGGTCAGTCAGCTTGTCAGCCCCCGATACCTCATGGAAACCGAATGAGATCGGCCTGTTTAACCCTGACGTCCGTGACCCTAACGGCGATGGAGTGGTTACGATCTCCAATGTGACAAACTATAAAGACATCTTCGTCTTCATAGATCGAGTACGAGACCTGATCCCGCTGAAGTCAGAGGAAGTGGTCCGTGCCAATCTTTCGGTCTGCCTCCGAGGCTCCGCCATAACCTGGTACACTTCCCAGCTATCCGATCTCGAAAGATCAGCTTTACGTCAGACGCCGATTGAACAGGGATGGATCCCAACCCTCGAGCGAAAGTTTAAGCCCCCAAGGTCAGAAACCCTCCACAAGCTTAACCATACCACGTACACCAAGCGTGAGATCAGGAACGGATTACCGGTGCGAAGCTACGTCCAGCACATGCTCCGCTTGAGCCGTGCCCTAGGATCGACTTCTCTCCTCGACCAATTGATTCAAATCCGTCAAGGCATTGAGGGCGACCTTCGCCGCGACGTCCCACAACCTAATGAGGCTACAAGCCTGTCCGGTTTCCTAGACAGCCTGGACCTGCTGTACCTTGACTGGAAAGACGACGTCGAGGAGCGATCCCGTGCGTTCCGCATTGCTCAGAACCGTCAACAAGCTACACGTACTGACCGCTATCAGCGTGGTAATCCCCAGGACCGCGATCGAAACCGCAACCGCAACAGTTTCCAGCGTCAAGGATCACAGCCCCTGCCTGCTCAACGTGACGAGCAACGTCGAGACGGTTTCCGTCAAGCTGGTCAACAGTCCCGACCGCGTAACGACGGCTACCAACCACGCCCAGACCGCGATGGAGGACGTCAAGCCGGTGATCGAGACCGCCAAGCAGGAAACCGAGACCGTGATCATGCTGGAACCCGTGACCGTGACCGCGCACAAGATCGACGCCCTGAGAACAACAGAAACCCTCGCTACAGTCGCCCGAATGCTTTCAACGCCGACGCTGATGCTCAAGAATCTGACTCAGACGACGCTCCAGCCAACGACGAGCAAGAAGCCTACTACGGCAATAGTTACTACGATAACGCCGACGCCGAAGAAGACGGTCTTGACACTCGCCAAGCTGAAGCAGACGACGACGATGACTACCCAGTCGCCCAGTCCTGTGCCCCTGAGTTTTCGGTTACATGTTGGCACTGCAATACTAACTTCGCTTCGAATAACAAGCTGCACGCGCATTTCGAAGTATGCAAGCCCCGCGCAGCTGCGGAGCTCCCGCTTGAAGCGACTGCTAACTTTGCGAACACCGATCTCCCTACCTACACCTCAGACCGCAAAGCTCACCAAGAGCCCGGTTTCGCTTTCCGCACTTGGCGTTATGCCACAGCGGCGATCGGCCTCAACGACCGCACTAATGTCATTATGGGCTGCCTGGACTCTGGCTGCGTGATGACCTTGATTGACGCTAAGCTCGCGAAGTCGTTGAACGTCGAGATCCACAAGATAAAACCAATCCCAGTCAGTGGAATCGGCTCACAGCATGTTTCATCGTCGTACGTTAAGATCAACCTTCTCTTCTTCGGCCCTGATGCGACCGCCAAGGTGGCAATCGAGGCCCACCTGGTGAGCGATCTTCGCGCGAAGCTCCTGGTCGGCATGGATGTGCTTGGATTCGAAGGTGTTGTCCTAGATTTCGACGCCCGTAAAGCCACAATTAACTCCTGCAACGGGGTTACAGTTCCCATTGGCATCCACGCTAAGGCCCATCACGTCGAAGTGCGTCCTGTGTACGCGGCATCGCAAATCATCGTTCAGCCAAAGACTACATGCCATGTCCCTGTCCGCGTTAAATCAAAGCTCCCCGCAGATCGAGAGTTCCTCTTCGATCCTGATCCCTCTGAATGCCGTCTCGCAGCCCATCTGGTCGACGCTAACTTTACGTTTGTCCCCGTCACGAACACAACCGACAAGCGACAGACCATCCCTCGCCACAAGAAGCTCGGTTCTATACGAGAAGCTGATTTTACTATGGCCTGTCAAGTTGTGCCTGACGCCGCGGATCTCGCATATCCGATACAGGATAATCACGACGGTCACGATGAAGAATACGCGCCAAGCCATAAATCCTTCATGCGCAAGCTGGCAAAATACGCCCCCCTGCCCCCGGAACGCCGCCCGGTAGACGAAGTTCTCACCGACAAGCCGATGGAGACCGTCCTTCCCAATGGTATTACAATCTACGGCAACGCTGACACCGCTCGACAGTTCGCTGATATCCTTGGATCGTACAATATCTGGTCACGGCCCAAGACCGTCAAGCTCCCTCAGGATGCCTGGATGCGCATACCCCTCGTCGATGGATGGGAAACCAAGATGCCTAAAAATCAGGTGTACCGATGCGGTGACGCCGACCGCGCGCTGATCGACGAGACTTTCGACCAACTACACGCCGACGGAAAGATGGAATGGGCACGCTCGTTTACGCCCACTGGTTACCCCGTTTTCGTCGTCTGGAAGAATATCGTCCTGTCCGACGGAACCGTCAAGCGAGTCGGAAGAGTCGTGGTCGACCTTCGATCGCACAATAAGGTCTCTGTGAAGGATGTCTACCCAGTTCCAAGCCAAGACGACATTCTTGCCATCACCCATGGCAAGCTGTTTATGTCTGTCTTCGACGCTGCAAAGTGTTTTTACCAATGGAGAGTTCATCCCGATGATACATCCCGCCAAGCTGTGATCACCCACCGCGGGCAGGAAATATTTCTCGTCGCGATCATGGGCTACTGCAACTCCGTTGCGTATGTGCAGCGTCAAATGGACTACATCCTCCGAGATTTCCGAGATTGGTGCCGAGTCTACGTTGACGACATTGTTACGGCGTCCCGGACGATGCACGAACACCGCAAGCACCTTCATATGCTTTTGCGCCGCCTTCAAGAATACGACATCCACCTAGAGCCAAAGAAAGCTTTCGTGGCTTTCCCGTCAATCTCGCTCCTCGGTCAACATGTTGATTCTCTTGGAATGACCACTAAGCAGGAGAAGCTGCGAGCCATCGCAAGTCTTAAGTTCCCAACCAGCTTGCGTCAGCTTGAGACGTACCTTGGCATGACAGGTGCTTTCCGTCAATACATCGCTAAATACGCCTGGAAAGCCGAACCACTCCAAGCCCGAAAGACCTTACTGCTTCAAGATGCACCGCGTAAGGATGCTCCACGCAAAAATTTCAGTCGCCGCACAGCTGTTCAACAGCCATCGAAAGCTGAGCTTCATGCCTTCCAGACTCTGCAGGACGAATTCGCCAGTGCCCCATGGCTAGTCCACTTCGACAGGACTAGGCAGCTTTATGCTGACCTAGACGCTTCCAAGGAATCCGGCCATGGCGCTGTTTTGTTTCATCTTAAGCCGAATTACGTCCACGCTAATCCCGCAGTGCCACCACCTGCAACTGAGGTACAGCCCATTCTTTTCCTCAGTCGTATGCTGGGGCAAGCTGAAAAAAACTATTGGCCAACTGAGTTGGAAGTTTCTTGCCTCGTCTGGGTGCTACGAAAAACGCGCCACCTTGTTGAGGCCGCACCGTCCGAGCTGCCCCCAATTTTCTACACAGATCATAGCGGCACTGTTGCTATCGCCACAAGCTCCAGTCTCAAATCAGCTTCGTCCGATAACCTAAATCTCCGTCTGATCCGCTCTTCGCAATACATTCAACAATTTGCTGTCAAGCTGTTTCACAGGCCAGGCAAATCGAACAAAATTGCGGACGCTCTCTCCAGATTGCCTAGCAAAACCCCGACCATGCCAAAAAAGGATGATCACCTCGACTCCCTCTGGGTCGACCTAGACACAGAGCTGGATCGTCAAATTGTGGAGACCCCTGATGAGCGTCTCCCAGCTTTCCTAGCCGCACTCGCTGCGCGACCGTGTGCCTATCAAGCTGAGCGTGAGCGCAACCACGCGTTCACGGCCTCATCCCTCCATTTGTCTGATGATTTCAAGAAGCAGATCAAGGAAGGGTATCCCACCGATTTACATTGGTCAAGAGTCATCGACCAACTCAACAAGGCGAGCAATGACGATCAGATGCCCGCCGTCCTGCCGTATGAATTGCAGGAAGATATCCTGTATCTGCGTCAAGCCAACGGCGAGCGATGGGTCTGCCTTCCGCAGTCAATGACCAAGCTAATCTTTCGTCTCATCCATGACGATCAAGCCCATCAAGGAGTCGACAGATGCTGGACGAAAATGCGAGGCATCGTGTTTTACCGCGGCCTAAAGCTATTGAAGGAGTACATCGCCCGATGCCCCGAATGCGCGAACAATGCTACTCACCGACACAAGCCGTACGGTTCCTTGCAGCCAATTCTCTCGCCCCCGATTCCATACCACACCATTACGGTCGACATCGTCACAGCCTTGCCAACCTCAAAGGCCGGTTTCGATGCGATCATGCCCATGACGGATAAGTTCACTAAGCAGAACGGCCTTATCCCGGGTAAATCAATATGGGCCGGCGAAGAGTGGGCCAAGCCCGTTCTTATCTTCTGGTGGACGGCCGATTGGGGTTTCCCCACAGTCATGATCTCAGACCGTGACCCGAAATTCGTCCAAGGAATGTGGCACGCCATCTTCACCATCCTGTCTGTCAATCTGCTTTTCACTACAGCATATCATCCGCAAGCCGACGGCCAGTCTGAGCGCACCAATCAGACAGCTGAGATTGCACTCCGCCATCAGGTCGCAACGCATCCTGATGAGGATTGGCCCGATTTTTTGCCCTTTCTCCAAGCTGTATTGAACTCCTCGCCAAGTGCCACCACGGGCCACTCCCCGCACAAGCTGCTCTACGGCATCGAGCTGAGACAACCGTGGGATCTCCTCCGCCAAGCCACGCAAGATATCCAGGATTTCAAGCCTCGTTTGGACGCAGAGCACTCGATCGCCTACGCCGCTCTGAAAATGAAGGAGTACTACGACAACAAGCATAAACATGTGCACTTCACCCCCGGTGAGATGGTTTACTTAAAACTTGGCAACGGTTATGACATTCCAGCCAACCAACGAGCCGGCTTGACACGAAAGCTCGCCCAACGCTACGTCGGCAAGTACAAGGTGCTCGAGAGAGTAGGGCGCCTTGCCTATCGCCTCGACTTACCCCCAGCCGTGAAGTGGCACCCAGTCATCAGCGTCCAACATCTAGAGAAGTGCCCTCAAGGAGACGATCCCTGGGATCGTCAAGCTGAGGACGTCCACCTGCCAACCTCCGACCCAGAGTTCCCGGACGAGGATCGCTACGAAGTTGACAAGGTCATCGGCAAGAAGATCGTGCGCGCACCGGGCAGAAAGCGTCGGGACGGAACATCCAAGCTCGTCACTAAGTTCCTCGTCAGGTGGAAAGGACAGTCAGCAAAAGAAGACCAATGGATCAAAGAAGACGACCTGAACGCCCCGGACGCCATCGCCGACTACGAACGTGGTCTGCGGTAACCTCCCAACAATCTCTTTTTTGGGCTCAGCTTTGGCCTTGCGTCGCGTCTCTCTATCATTACCTTCTCATCTCTTCCATTGCCTTTGTCCACATTTCTCCGCTTATTACAAACAATTTCTTTCCTTCGTCCACTCTGCTCATCAAGTAACTCTTTGCTCATCACGTTCCCATCTCACGGGCATCAATCTCCTCGTGATTACGATTCGCTCGATCTCCTTGTGTCGCTTTCCCTCGACAACTGCCTCCAGACCGGTTTCTCCATCATCAACGACTTCTCATTTCTTCACTTCGCTTCACGTCAAGCCCGATCGATCTCTCACCTCACTTCACATCAAGCCCAATCGATCTCTCACTTTCCAAGTCATTTCTCTCATTGTACCGCCAGAATGAACGCTCCAAAGCGAGTCAGAAAGGCGAAGATCAGCACTGCCGACCAACAAAATATCATCACCAAGAAACCGAAGCTGGTTCAGTTGCAACCTTCAGACCTGGTGTGCGCGCCGAATGACGCAACCGCGTTCATGAAAATCTACACTTCCTGCCTTCGCTCAAGCACCAACCGTCTCAACGCCCTCGAAATTTCCGAACGCCAAGCTCCCCGCCCCCTGTGGCAAGCCGATTATGAGGCGCCCAGCAAGCTTCCCACTGACGGCAAGCTGCCGCTTTACCTCCACGTCGAGCTCAACCCGGACGATGGCTCCTACGACCCCCCTCCTCGCGGTGTGAAACTCTCCGACGAGAATGTCTACCTGGTGACCAAAACCGTGACCTGCGATAGGCGCGGTAAGGATTATCCCGATGATTTTAATCGGGCCGGTGACATTAAGCCGGAGCGAACCCCAGAAGGCCCCGCCCCCGTCTTCGAAGTCTGTGGTCTCTTTTTCTTTGCGGTATACAAAGGATACTACATCCTTGGAGGACGCCGACTTGCAATGCGTTTCGGCACCAAGCTTGCCAACAAGGCCGATGAAGCCATGACTGCCGCCGGTGCGGGATGGACTATCGGCAAGGTGCAGGCGCCCGCTGACGCCCACGAAGATAACTCGATACTCCGCCGCACTTTCCACAATCTCCAGGGCACAAAGGTCACCACGCAAAAGGATTTCGCTGCTTTTGATCATCTTTTCCTCAAAGAAAACGAAGGAATGTACGACCACATTGCGACCCAACACCACCACATGTGCTTGACAAGCCTCACTCCGGCAAAGCGTGAACTGGTTCCCCTCTGGCGGTTGGACGGTTACCAAGTTCTGTGCTCGAACCATGAAGGCGCGGATGCTATCCCAAAGAAGTTATACATGAAATTCAATATCCCGATTGACTGGGATAGCTGGCGCCTGAATACGTTCCAAGCCCAAACGGAATGCAAGATCCTCGACCCGACAGACGCCCGATTCTCCGCAAGCTCCTCCTCGGCGACCGCAAGCTCTCCCACCCCTACAGGAACCGGACAAGTCGATGAACTCCTAGCTGAGGTCATTCGCTCCAACCCGATTGCGGCCGCACTTGACGAAAAGATCGACAGGTTCACCAAGTCCCTCGAGAACCTCAGCCAGGCGGACTCTATCCTCCGGAGCATCAACGCGCAAGAGATCTTCCAAGCCAAGACTACACTCGACGATATCTTGCCCCCGCTGGAACTTGCCTGCGCAGACATCCGTCAAGAACTCCCTAAGCTCTCTCCGGTTATCCGCAAATTCTTTGACCCACGATTCAGAGCCATTGAGGCCGCCTGCAAAAAGCCTATCGAGACCCGCGCTAAGCTCGATCAAATTTTCGACACCAAGGTGAAGTCCGAGAAGGAATGAGAGCAGTCTTGGAAAGGGCCTCTACGGAGACTGGCTCCCAAGCTGCACCGGTTTTGCAAGTTTTTCCTGCGTTCCCTTTGCCCAGAGGTCATTTACTGCGTTCCTCTATTTCCTCTATTTGATATTTCCACAAAAGTTTTTCCACGCATTTCATATCGCTGAGGACAGCGATTTTTTTCACGCCGGGCAGCTGTCACAGCTAGCTTGATGATTAGTCATCAAGCCGCAGGACCCAGCCCATTTAGCTAGTCTTATGACAGAAGAATGGATCATCTTTACATCTTCCCCCTTCTGCCACAATATTGGTCGGAACTTGTTAGATCTCATGTGGATTAGGAATCTAGTAAACTGCGATTATAAATACGGACCCGGAAGTCTGGTATTAGTGTTTGGATTCTCCACTTCCCTTCAGGTTTAGCACCTGATATCCCCAAATCATAACGTGGCGTACATTATAGTGGGGGCAATATGTATGCAGCGTGGAAGCGGTGAACTTAAAGTCAACCCTTGGTCACGCTCGTACCCACCGGCCGAAACAGGCTTAGTGCGGGAGGTGGTCTGTTACGATTACAAATCCCGCACATCATTAACTAGTCAACTTGACTCTCACGAAAGGTACGAATATTCGCCACGATTATTGCAGAGATACTAGCATCCGCACCGAGTGAAAATGCAGCGATCGAGGAGAAGTATTATGAGCAGTGCAAGTGTTTCGTCTACGGAACGAACACCGAAGCGTACTACTAAGGTACCCGTTTCTGAGGTGGGTTTATTACGACTCAGCATGTATACTCGGGGCAGAGGGGATTCTGAGAGATTATAGCACCGAAGGCTACAATTACGACTAGCACAGCGAGCCTATCGCTACCGCAAGGAGACAATACCTTGTCTTTGCAGCATCGACTTGAATATCTGCAGACACAGATTCAGAAGCTACATCGGACGTTCCAAGCATACAACTGTCAAATAGAAAGATCCGGTGTATTATCTTTGGAACCGGCTCTTGAAGGAACGCTGCAACAATTGCGCACGCAGATTCTTGCAATTTCTGCTGCTGAAAATTCGAGTACTGAGGGCAGCAGTACAATTCAAATGAATGAAATCGCATCGACTATGACCCAAGCGAGGCAACAGCAGACGCACTCACAGGAGTCAGAAGACGACTTTGGGTCGACCATATCAAGACCAGTCAATGGGGCCCTCCATTTAGCTAGTCCAATCTCCTCGTCTAACAGTGCCGACCACCAGGATAACAACCCACGGGGCAAAACGTCAGCCCACAGTTATTCATCCTTTCCAACATCTACCCTGCCTATTGTCAACCGTTCAGAACCAGTGCCATGCGCTATAGATGATGGTGCTTTCCTTAAGATTCTGCACCGCTCACATCTCTTATCTTCTTCTACTGCTTCTTTCCGCGAGACATCCTTTGAACGCCGGTTGCATCGAGCCTGTCTGAAAAACGGATATAACTTGTTGGCAGATCCAACCTCTGATCCAGACATTGTGAACCGGGTGTTCAGGCTCACGTTAACTCTGTCCACCCGAGATTCTATAGTCCAAAAGATGAAAGGAATCCTGGAAAGTGGCTTAGACGAAGCTCCAGAGATATGGGATATGCCATTCTACTTGCTAGGGGGCGCTGGGACTCACTATCCTCGAAGGGATCGCACAGGAAAGCCTATCCTTCCTCCGAATGCCTTACCGACGAGTCAACTTATTAGTGCTTTTGTGCATCAAAGAACAGAGCCACAATCCTTCCAGAGCGACCATGACCTTCTGGCCGATTTTGGCCTCAATGGCGAGTGGCTTGATTCACATGACGTGGAAGGCTATCTTGAGGAGAAAGGTATCTTTTTAAGTGCAGATACTGCATTTTGCAGGGTTCCCGCCCGCGCATTCTCAATGGATCCCCGGCATTCCAATGTAACAGGTGCCAATGCTCAACACGTCATGGGCATGGACGAATCAGCCCATGGTCATATGCATCCTTATAATGCGGATCTTATGGAAGTCCAGGCAGGAGGATGGGTATCAGACACACAGGTACTTTTCCGTTTGCCAATAAAGTATGAATGGCTGACTAATATCAAAAACTGGCGCAGAGTATGGATCTACGAAAATATACCGGTCCAAGCGGTTCTTGGGTCCTGGATGTAGGACTATTTATTGACTGTATGCACTTAGTGAGCCTATATCGGTTGCTATTGCCCTTCTAACAGGAGCAGATCTTATTCATTCCAGCATTTGCCTCGGTCGCTGCCCTGCGTTTCGCCGAGAAGATATCGAGCACACGTTTCGCCTCGCATTGAGTAGAAACTTCTTGGACTCTTCGATGTGATTGATGCGTTCATATTCACAGAAATAAGGCAGTGCCCACGGGATGTGCGCACATCAAACTTGCTGTATATGTACCAGTCTTCGGCTAGTCTGTGCTGGCGGCTAATTGGGACCATTCATCTGTGACTACAGAATACTACTTGTTCTCAATTCTTGCCACGTGAGACCTGGCGATACTTGGAATAGTTCTTTTTATATGTGACAGTTTGGCGTTAATTTAGGCAGCTGCATATCAAGAATGGAGTCCCCAGGGATGCACATGAGTCTTCTTTACTGCTCTACCGTCACGGTAGTCGTCCAGCAGGTTGTCGACTCTCATCGTGTCTAATCCGTCTATGACTTCAAAGTCCAGCGGCTTCAGCTCACCCTTCTCGATCCAACCTGGCAACTCCATCCAGAACTTGGCAGCGATCTCTTGGTGCAGATCACTGACTCCGAGAATCTGATTTTTCTTGAAACCAGCTGTCTTTGTTGCTGCAATTGCAGGATCAGCCTCTCCATGCACCAATGTTGCCAAGGTCCCTTTCTTCGTGGTCGACAGAAGCGAGAGCGCCAGCTGGTGGCTGACACCACCCGAGTAAGCACCGTTAACCGTGTCAAAGGCGTACAACAAGTCATCGCCCACCAGCGCACGGATCTGATCTTCCACATCCGCTGCCTCCCGATCTATAATATGAGTAGCACCAAAGTCACGGAGTGATTGCCCCCCATCGCTGCGGACCTTCGCTGTTGTAATAATCTTCCCAAAGCCTGCGAGACGAGAGAACTGAAGGGCAAATTTCCCACTGTTAGAGCTGCCTCCAATGATGAGATTCGCTTCATTCGCGTATTCCACCCCGTGGCCCAGAAACTTTGGTGCTAGATCCAATCCCGACGAACTGAATAAGGCGATAAAACTCGCAATGGCGTTGACGGGGAATGTCGCTGCCTTGTCAAAGCTAATATGCAGTGGTATGGGAGCAGCAAAGTTTGCATCGAGGATGCAGAATTGCTGCAAGCCAGCTTGGTCAGGACCGCCCGACAGGATATTAGACTGCCCAACGATGCGATCTCCAACGGAGAACCTTTGGACGTCTGGTCCTATCTTCTCGACAATACCGCTGATGTCGTTCGCTAGGATCGCATGAGGCAAGTATTTCTCCACAAGTAAACCACGATCTCGACCCTACGGGGGTTAGAATTCGACAAACAGTCAATTATTCATCAAGTTTTCTTCACGATACCTTTTGGTCATGAGAATTAACTATAAGCTGTTAGCTTCTCTTCCCTACAAATAAATGCATTAACGGATCATACTTCCGGCTGCAATGATCCTCACAAGAACTTGATTCCTATTTGGCTCAGGAATAGGTCGCCTGCCTAGTACCAGTGGCCTTTGGACCTCTTTGAGGATCAAAGCTTGCTGCATATCCATTTCGCATAAAAAAACTCGCGTCTCCCGCCGGATTGTGGAAAGGAAGTGAAAATATCAAGGAAAGCAGACAGATAATGAACAGACAACCCACTGACCTAAGGTGAAGAAGCATAATTAACTGAGTCACCCTATTGAACTTATAAGGAAACCATTAATTAGCCAAAAGTGTGAGTATTGCTAATCAGTCCTCTGACCTCGGCCAAATACCGATTTGATCGCTCATCTTCGCAGGGGAAGCTCATTCCATCGCCAACCGTGGTAGCTACTTTGATTAGTCATGATCTAGCAGAATCAACCTCTAGTTCGGATAGGTCCATTGCTGAGGTTTCTAGAAAAAAAGACTGTTTGGCGAGACGACCCACTCCCGGCCTCGGCTGATCTGCTCATCGCTACTCGACGCATCTTGCTGTGAGTTCCGTTCACTTTGGGACTTTCTCCGATATGAGTACTATTTCCGATCGGGCAAACCGAACTGAAATGGGAAGTTTCATAAGAAAGGCCGAGTCTTCCATCGCTTATTCATGGCTTTAATATGGAATCATCACTTATCAGCCCGTGCATTCGTCAGCTTTCCATCCTGGGCTAGATTTGTGCGAATTTTCGAAGGATCACCTGTTAGAAAGCCAATCGAACTGTATAAGAAATAGCTCCATGTTGCGCTAGGGTTGGAGGGCATATCCGTAGAGGCCACTGGTTGCCATATACTGGACGTCTGTTATAATCGACTTTTTCTCCTCTTTACACCACCTTAACACAACAAGGTTCACGCATAACTTGCTTCTGCTTGAGCCCTTCAATTCGCCGTCAATGCTGCATCCTATAATCCTCAACAGTCTCCACATCTAGCTGAACTTGTTGTAAATCAAAGGAAATTTGAATTCTTTTCATTTCAGAGGGGACACAAGAGAACAAATATACAACACAAAGTCCAAGTTGATTTGACCTCGAACAAATCGTACCACCAATTCCAGGCTGAGATTTTTGAAGCTCGGTAGGATCGATTTACCCGGGCAGGGGAAACCCGGTGGAGGCGTCAGTGATTAATTTAGTGCGGACCTGTGCGCTGCATGTACGATACGGCCGTATACTGTGGTTCGACAGTGTGCCGGAAATACTTCGCCTTGAGCCGAGGTACGGATGACATCCATGGATTTCAGTTTCATTAAGTGGACTCGATAATCCACCCAAATACCTAGGATAGGTGATTTTCGCATCGGGAAGGGCGGAAGAAAATAAAAGCCTTAATCTACGAGCAATGAGCCTCGGCAAATTCGAACTTGGCGGACCATTGTCCCCTTTCAAAGACCGGACGATGGGGCCAGCTCCACCGGCATCGACAGGCCAATGATGAAGGCAACCGGCTGATCTTATCGAAAACCGAAACGCACCGATCAAATAATCGGGCCGAATGCCTATACTCTTGAACCAATCGCAAATTTTTGCACTCGGTGATTCCGAGTAAGCTCCTCCATCTCACGCTGTATCCGAATAAACGATGCTATCCCGGGCACGAAACGAACCAAATGGCCAATGCATTGCATCGACCCACACTTGGAAGATATCACTGCCCCGAACCAGTAATGTCCCCGGGCCCATGCAATTCGGTTGAGTAATCGGTAGAAATCGTAGACAAACAAAAGCTGTCAGCCTCGCTCCGACCAGGGCACACATTTTCCAGAGTTCTCGACATCGCGACTACCATCCGCGTACCTTACCTCTGAGAGGCGGATTTATACACCCGACTATACGCCTCGGTCCAGGTTCGTAAACCTAGACCATCCATATGGCGACGGAGGCGCCTTCGGTGGAGGTCA
The DNA here is from genome assembly GCA_027569585.1 of Penicillium silybi. NCBI lineage: Eukaryota > Fungi > Ascomycota > Eurotiomycetes > Eurotiales > Aspergillaceae > Penicillium > Penicillium silybi. The sequence goes on from JAPDFI010000068.1 coordinate 23,580, forward strand.
AGGCCCCGACAAACCTCCCACGGACGATTCCTTTCTGGCGACTCGTCACCGAGCCGGGCGTTGTCACCCAGGAGGTGGTGGATTATGACTATGCGGGATCCGGGACGGAGGATGATCCGTACGTGGTGCAGTGGATGCCCAAGGACTTTCGAAACCCTCTCCAGCTGGGCAACTTCATGAAATGGTCGATTACCATGGTGGCCGCGCTCGAGACCCTGGTGGTCGCCCTGGTGTCTTCGGCCTATACAGGTGGCATTGTGCAGATCGAAGAACAATTCCTCGTCACCACCGAAGTTGCGACTTTGGGTATTTCGCTCTACGTGTTGGGCTTCGCTCTTGGTCCTTTGGTCTGGGCTCCGATGAGTGAAATGTTTGGTCGCCAGATCGTCTTCGCCGGGACCTACTGTGGTCTAACTATCTTCTGTGCGGGCACAACCGGTGCGAAGAATATCGAGACTTTGTTGGTCTTCCGCTTCTTGGCCGGTGCCTTTGGCTCCTCTCCCTTCACCAACTCCGGAGGTGTCATCGCGGATATGTTTGCGGCCCGCGAGCGGGGTCTGGCTCTCTCGGCCTTCGCTCTGGCTCCATTTTTGGGGCCGATCATCGGCCCTATCGTGGGTGGTTTCTTGGGTATGGAAGCCGGATGGAAGTGGGTGATGGGTCTGTTGACCGTTCTCTGCGGTGTGATGTGGTTCGTCGGCGCCGCATTCAAGCCGGAGACCTACGCACCGGTCCTCCTTCGCCAGCGCGCACGCACTCTGTCGAAACTCACCGGCAAAGTGTATATGAGCAAGCTGGACGTCGACCAGGGTCGACCGAACTTTCAGGAAGCTCTGAAGACCTCTCTCTCACGACCTTTTATCCTTCTCTTCCGCGAGCCCATCGTGCTTCTGCTTTCCATCTACCTCGCCATCATATACGGGACGCTCTATATGCTCTTCGGTGCATTCCCCATTGTATATGAGCTCCACCGAGGATGGAACCAGGGTGTCTCCGGCCTGGCCTTCCTCGGCGTCATGATAGGAATGTTGGGCGCGATCGCCTATTCAATCCCCGAAAACACTCGTTACGGAAAGCTTCTGGAGAAGAACGGAGGCTACTCGCCGCCCGAATCTCGTCTTCCTCCGTGCATGCTGGCCTCCATTGCTCTCCCGATCGGGCTCTTCTGGTTCGCCTGGACCAATTCCCCGTCAATTCACTGGATGGCCAGTATCGCAGCCGGCGTCCCTTTCGGTTTCGGAATGGTCCTGGTCTTCCTCAGCGTCTTCAACTACTTGATCGATGCCTATACTATCTTTGCCGCATCCGTGCTGGCTGCCAACTCATTGCTCCGGTCGATGTTCGGCTTCGCCTTCCCCCTGTTTACCACCTACATGTACGGGAACCTAGGAATCCACTGGGCGTCGTGTGTGCCCGCTTTTCTGGCCTTGGCCTGCGTGCCTTTCCCATTCGTGCTCTACAAAAAGGGATTGGCCATTCGGAAGTACTGCAGGTACTCTGCGCAGTCCGAGGCGTTCGTCCAAAGTCTTCTCCAGTCTAGTGCTCCTGCAGCGGAATCTGAAGTCGATGATTCGACCATAAGTGAACAAGCCGTGACTCGCGTACCTTCGGAAGAGATGACGGGCAGCATCGAAGCCGCCCTGCACAAACAGCATACACACGAAGTCCATTCGATCCACCGAACGCTCTCGCGCACGCCCACTCATATGTCGGAGTCGCAACGGGTTCCGACCTACGAGGCGAATCCCTACGACATCGATCGCGTACACACCCGCGAGTCCTTCAAATAAAACAATATTTACTGGCGTTTGGGAAGGGAAACAAGATGGAGAGTTCACGCTGTCATGAAATCGTCGATGCATGCGTCTATCCCATGGGGGTAAGTGGGATGCAGTTCATCCCAGTAGGCTAGGGTTTCGTTAACTATGGGAGCCCATTTGTACATCCCAGTAGAATGCCCATCCAGATCCCAGTAGGCTTTTTTTGGTCGGACCCCTATCGAAGTTCGCGTAATTTTTAATCTAGCATACCCCGTATATTTTGACAAAATTTGAAGCCCGTAACCCAATGTTAAAGGGTGGTTGCAGGGATCCAAAAATAGGTTAATTATTTTGATGGGGTGCGACCGGACGAGATTTAGGGTTTCCCGCCCACCCTATCACCCCCCAGTATAGTATTAGCCACTAAACCACGCGATCTATCATCAGAGAACGAGCAGGGGTTTTGTATTATAAATAGAGAGATAATATTCAGGGGGGATTTCCTAGTATCCTATTTCAATTTCAGCATTGTCCGACCTGATTCCAGTGGGTATAATCGAAGCCCATTTCCAGTGAATATTAATATTATACTAATAAGATATATTTCCAATTCAGTATAGACGACCATATCCACGCCCGCGATTATTTTTTATATAATCCTATATACCACGTTGCTATTTGCAAGAAATGTAGGTATGCCGTGGTTCCCTAAGATATTATCGGCTATTTAAGTAAGCGCCAGGGCGACCATTGCATCCCTAAGAGTGTTGCGCAGTGGGTGAAGGAAATCATCGTAGACGAGTGGGACGAAGTGCACGACGAGCCCAGTATATTCCCTACAGCAGTGGAGCAGCCTATCGCGGGTTTAGCCATCCACACCGATAGAATTAAGTGTTTATTTTGCGCGTATGTGTGTCGGTCCACCGAGAGTATCCGGAAGTATTGGCGGATCACCCATCAGTTTTCCGCGTACTAATAAAGCCGGAAACCACAGCTGTCTGAGGCGGCCGCCGGATAGGAGAAGCGGGAGCAGGCGATGCAGCGAGTCGTTTACTAGTGGTTTTTCCGTAGCAAATTTAGATCGCATTATATCCACGTCCGACAGCCTAGCCCTAAGTATATAGTCGAGGCACCGCCGCCCCCCACTAGTCGAGTCACATAAGCTATTAATGAGATCGAAGCGATATTCACCTAGCAACAGCAGTAGCCAGCGGTCATCTAGGCCAGTGACATCGACGAGGCGAACCTATAGTTAGACCGAACCGGATAGGCGCGTTATTTAGACGGCCAGACGCCTAAGCAGTTACGAATTTGTATTGAGACCCCCGCTGAAGATACTAAGGGCCCTGAGGCCACCGTATGTGTGATATAGGACGCTATATTAGGGGTTGCGAGCAAAAGCTAGAGCATCACTAAATAGACCGGACATTTATTGCGGATTGAAGCTGCGCGAACCGATATACAAAGCATTCCATCAAAGCCATTATAGGCGTATATATACGAGCACGCCGAGTTAGAGCGCCACGTCGAGCCGTACCGGCGGATATTAATGTTTTTTGCCCGCACGCAAGCCCCCTATAAGTAGAACAGTCCCGTATATCGGTTCAGTCGCCGCTAGCGTGCCGTATAGGATATATTATAGCGGGCGGCCGAGGGTCGTACATATATGGGCCGTCCCGAGCTGATCTAGACCAAGGGCCCTAACGACTAGGCCGACCGGTTATAGCCCGTCGAAGCATAGTGTATAGATTTTGTGATCGAATTATTAAACCAATAGATCTAGTCCAGCGAGTACGAGTGCGCATTAGTATATGCGTTAGCCGTTTTAGGGGTCAGCGACCACGAGGGCGGACGCCTATAGAAGGACCCCTATAGTTACCCCCAGATTTTGTCTAGCGTGATCAAGATTTCGCGGTTTGTAATCGTACATAAGGCATTTTTATTGGACCTAGATACGCGTGAATTATTCTAAGTGACCTAGGGACGGGTTAAGGGCGAGTGGAAAGGGCCTAGCCCGATAGAGGATTCTGAATATATATTCGGCGATAAAGGATACAGTAGTAGTCCGCCACCGACCCCACTATATACGCCGTCCACCCCGATATTATCCAGTTCACCCGCATTTAATAGTTTGCCCGCGAGATCCAGTTCACTATTAGTGGTATTCACCCAGTAGGAGCGGCACGGATAGAAGATATTCCGCGAATGGATTCGCATTATGACCAGTGCATTTATAGTTCACGGCACCGCCAGCCTAATAGAATAGATATTAGATTTACGCCGATATGCATTAAAAGTCTATTATAACACCCCGTCGGATAGGCATATTAGTTAGGAAGGCTATAATCAGTTATCGTATAAAACGATGCGGTTCACTATAGGTGCATTCCGAGGATTTATCTATAGGTTAACCGCTAGTGCGCGGTAATTAATAGTCAACTATATATTGATATGCCCACTAGACCAGATTCCTGTGATCCTATAGGACCGTATGGCGGACGATTTCAACCAGCCCCAGGCGGGGTGGAGTTTTTTGTAGGATCTACGTACGTCGTGGCTGGTCTAGGGGGCGCAGTGGATGTCCGATTAATTACGTACGGAGCGTCTATTATAGCAGTTATTTATCTATGCGGACAAAGGGCGGTTTAGTATCGATAGCATCCAATGGTTTTTTAGGTTCGTGGCCGATTTTAAGGAGAAATTAGCTATATTAGTCTATATCACCAGCGGACAGCCCGCGTGAGGGCCTAAGTTATTAAGCATTCAGCATCGGAACACAGCGGCCGGAGGATAGCGTAATATATTTATTAAAGATGGATTGGTGGCATTAGTCACGCAATACTATAAGGGGTTTTACGCCAGCGGTGATACTAAGGTAATCTATCGATACGTGCCACGCGCGGTGGGCGAGTTAATCATGTGGTATTTATAGTTAGTGTTGCCGTTTATCGAGAAATTGCAGGCGTATTATTAGCAGATGTGCCAGTCGCCCAGTATTCCCGATATGTAAGCCAGCAAGATATAGGGGGTAGATGCTAGGAGTGGACGGGAGTGGACGTTAGTACGGTTAAAAGAGGTATTGGTCCGGGAAAGCAAGATACGTTTATATAATAGATTAATGTTAGCCGCGTACCGGGATATTACCATTGCCATCAGCCGACGGTATTTTAGCAATGCCAAGCCGTTTCCCCAGAACGTCCACGAGGATAGCACTGAGGTGACGACTGACGACGAGGAGAACGAGGACGCGATGGACAACGAGCAATAGATCCGATATATTGCCGATTTATAGGCCGCGCATACCACCTATATTGCTGATATAGTGTACGGCCGGATAATGAGCCAGTAGTAAGGGACTACGGCGGGCCGTTAGGCGGGATTTCGGGCGAGCAGTGTATATTAGTATAATTTTTTGGGGTTTGATATTAAGGATGTCCTAAGTAGTGTATTAGGTAAGCGGCCACAGCCCTAGTAGAAGGACGAGGGGGTGATGATGCGGGATCAGCGCTAGCATTTAGTCGAGACGACTAATATAACTGAGGCGTTGCAGCGGATGACCAGACAGCCCACGATGCAGTTCCGCAGGGTCTAGGGGGCCGCCATCCAGTCGATTTAAGTAGGCTATTCCTAGGTGGTCGTGGTGATACCCACGGGAGGTGGGAAAAGTATATTGTTTATGTTACCCGCGTGGGTGGGCCAGCGCGGCGGATTAACAGTCGTTATCGTGCTATTGACGGCATTACGCGCGGATTTACAACAGCGATGCTAGGCCGCCGGCATCCTATATATTAAGTGGGACAGCCATCGACATCCCGATTATGCCGCTATTATATTTATCACGCCCGAGGCCGTATTTACGGACGGGTTCCAGTCGTTTTTGAACCGCCAGCGCGAGTTAATACGGTTAGACCGGATTATTATCGATGAATACTATATAATGTTGAACGAGTCCGAGATATTTCGCCCGCGGTTACAGTAATTAGGTCAATTGCATCAGTATAGCGTGCAGATAGTGTTTTTGACCGCCACATTGCCCCTACACGAGGAGACCCAGTTGTTTAAGCGAATAGAAGTTACGTAGGAGGACATCAGTATATACCGCGAGCGTACCAGCCGTTTTAATATAGTATACTGGGTGTACCGGCCCGTGATTGCGTCGGCATTTCGATCCTAGGCGCAATAGATCGAGCAGCCTAGTGTCCAATAGTGTCAGAATCTCGGTGCATATATCTATATGACACAGCATACACAAAAGTGTATCAACTTCCAATTCAACATATGGAAGTAAAAGTTCTGCCCTACGTTACCGCCTTTCATCCGAACGTCCAAGTTCTTTTACTTATCTCTCACTTTACTCTCACTAACCTATATAACCTTGGTTAGTTACAACCTAGGCCTCACTATATGATCTAGGCCTCAGTAGATGACGTTCTTTGCTATTACCCCTCACCTAGTGACGTACGATATGATGTTATTGATATTGAAGGAATTTGCCTCATTTCTGTCTGTAAATCCAGCTCAGAACCCAGACTGAATTAAAAAAGAGCTTTCATCTCAATTATCTCCCACTATCCTTTCTTTCACCTAAAGGGCAGGCCAGGGAGGTGCCTTTTATCTTAACTTCTTATTTTACTAAGGCCTAGTTAACACACCACTAGTGTAACTGAC
>JAPDFI010000069.1:0-28325 GCA_027569585.1 Penicillium silybi
CGAATAGATAGCTCTTGAGGAATTTAATTTAATAGCGTTGTGGTTATATTATATGCAAATCAAAATTGGAAATGTAAATGGGTGGCTCGCTCGCTTGTGTGGCTCGCTCGCTTGTGGATTACGTTAAGGTGTTGCGGCTATTAGTCATACCACATGTCTTCTCATCTTCTCATTGGTCAACGCTCCTCTGCATTTGTCAAGTATCAGAGTCGCAAATAACCTCCCGTTTTCCGGATTTTCTCGACCCTGCCCTTCCATTTCATCGTTTCGGGGCCACAGCGTGCGCAGCGCGCGTCACCAGTTTCTGATGTAGCCTGCATATCGTTCAGCGAGTTGGATCACATGTCACGTGATGTATAGACCTGTAAGAGTGGCTGCCTGTTAGGCAGGCACTCCGCTAGGCAGCATGGAGATGAACTGATGTGACTACAAATAGCTGGATCCTTTCATATAAATCAATATCGTCACACTTGTACCTCAATCTAAGGTTCAACTCAGCGATGGGCCAATGTAAATGAAAACTATCTACCTAGTACCTACCTACTGTACCGACGCGCCCGGAAATGTGAATCAGATCGGCTGGCCAGAGAAGCAGACGTTTCAGGGAACACCTATCCATTCTACCTTTCTATACCACGACAGAGGGCTTTTATTCAAGGCAGGGTCTACGTCTAGCGGGAAAAAATGGAAAGAGTCCAAAAATGGCAGCCACTTTCGTAAGATTGACAACACACTGCTGGCCCAGTACAGTACTGTAAACCAGAGGGATCAATGGATCTCCACCCAGGAATCAAAACCACCTGCTGACTTGCTAGTCATCTACATAAGCTAAGGCTTTACGCTTTCGAGATGACGATTTGTGCGTCTGCGGCAACCGAGAGAGAGTGACGCACATTATGCTGGACTTCTTCGCCCGAGAGAGCCGCTAATGCCCCGGAAGGAGAGAGGGGATGCATTTAACAGCCTGTCAACTATTTTGAGAGGCTCTCAAAAGGAGAAAGAACTAAGTCAGACAGCACTTCGGCGAGGGGTCCGGATAAATGAAACCATCCATTTATGCATACTGTACCCCTTCTCCCCAATTATCGATTTTACCAGACTACAATGCGCGCGAATGGTGAGCTTCCTGGCTAAAGCATGTGTTGGTCAGTTGGCGAGGAAAAATTGTGCCATCAAATTTTGGTTGAATTACAAATCAACATCCATGAGGTAACTAGTACTCAATTTTGCAGTCCATCAGATTCTTCTGGGTTTAATTCATTTCTTTCTGCCAAAGTAGAATATTTCATATGGAGTCGAGTTGAAGGGGCGCGGAATCATTGAGAGCTTAAAGCGACTGCCTAAAGAGAGAAGTGAGATCTTTCTACAATAATAAGTGATTTTTCAATACCATATCAAGATTTCGTCTCGCCTTAATGGCAATTCAAGGAGAAAGTTCGAAATCTAAAATGGTGAGAGATGCGGCAAACTGCCTCTTATACACGCAAGTGACCATAGAGGCCGATCATTTGGTGGAGCTTTGTCGGCATTTGAAACACGCCTATAGCTCGCAAAGCATCCATTGTCATAAGTTGGCAGCCAAACACCACGATCTTACCATCACAAATATACGGCTATACCAAGAACAGCAAAACCTGAGGTGCCAATTCGCGAACGAAGATTTATTGGTAGCATTCTATCAACAGTCATTCCAGAGTCTTCGGGTAAGGTTATTTAAAGTCTTGCGGAAATGCGAGACTCATACCTAATAGGCGTTATGAAGGAATTGCTGTATGTCTACAAATAAGCAGCAAATTTGTCGTTGTTCGATTGCATTACAACACGACAGAAGCGAGTTCTACGATAAAACCTCCTAAATATTTCCAATGAGAGCTCTACAATTATAACCCTTGAAATCCAACGGCCGATATTAATGTTAATAGTATCTATCACCTGACCTTGCTTTTGTAAGTTAGTTTGAGAGAATTGATCTTACAGTATCATTCGAGTACTAGGCACTTTTAATAGATTAGAGGAATTGAGGCTGGATAGGAGCCTAATACCTAATGCTAGACACATATTACACAACATTTATTATGCGCGATTCATTCATTGTTAAGTGCTCTAAACGATTGGCTGCGAAGAAGAGGTTAAATGAGCATAGTGAAAAAGCTGAGAATGCTCTGGGACAGAAAATGACCCATACTCTTCCATGAATGATGGTGAGAGCGGAGCCGTATTCTGCCAGGAACTTGGCAGTCGCATGAGCTCGAGCTCATTACTATCAACGGCAACGTTGTTGTCTACGGGAAACTCCATTGAAAGAATAGGCTGGGGGGTTTGGGCGATTCCAGCGTGGAGATAAGAAAAAAATGCCCGAAATACCGAACGACGCACAAAGCCTGCGCTGACCCGCCGACTGTCCCAAACTCTCAAAGACTCTCTGGAAAGAGCAAACCTGTCAGCTTGTACCGAGTCTGTAAAAGGTTTCCCAGACCGCCTCTCAGTCTCGACCTCGTCTTCATCCCCGGGTGGAAAGTCACACGGCAGTGGTCGTGGCAGGTCCCTAGCCTCGCTCACAAGATCTATTTCACTTCCAGGAACTTCAAAAGCGTAACTTCTGGCCAGCATAAGAAAATGGCGCAAAAGAAGCAAAGGCGGTACACCGTTTATTTCTTCATTGACACTCATGGAGAATGCACGTTCTTTGTCTTTACGTTTTCGTGGGACGCGACGATGGTGGTCCTTTTTAGGTGTTAGCTCAAATGCGTATTGGAGACTGAAACGCCAAAGATCGTGGAGCTGCTCGTTTTGGACTGTTTGCTCCCAATAGGATCTAGATATTAAGCCAGCGACAAAGCCGTTGTATTGGCTTCTCAAAACCTTGTCAATAGTACCCTTCCCTCTGGGTGGCGCTAAACAAAGCTGTCGCATGACACATTGCCCCACATCCAGATATAAGATGTCCTGAAAGAAGGTCTCTAATGTCGGGATTGGGTATTCAATCTGTCTTAGTCTTTCCCAGATCAGGTTCCGCTGATGGTTGTCCAGAAAAGGAAACAACGTCTTGTTTTCTTTTTCAATTTCAAGGTCACTTAGATCCCACGAGGAGATCCCCGGCACTTTGGACTTCAACATTTTGACAGAAGCGGCATCAATAAGAGATATTAGGTTATCGTCGTGATTTACCAGTCTATTGAATGTGCTTCGAATGTGCTCTAAATAGCAGACAATCGGCTGGAGGTATACTGTGAGCCTTCATTCTCTCACTGATCACACATGGAAACATACCTCATCGCACTTCATCGCTTTCAATTTATGCAGGACACCAATACTCATACCAGCCCAGATCCCGGTGATCGGGAGGAGAGCATCAAAGGCTGATCGAAGGTTGTCTGGGAGGGTGCGCAGATAGTCACCCTTTCGACTTCCGGGCTCGGACTCTAAAAGTGCCCACCAGTACTGCTCCGCAGTCTGGTTGCGGATGCCAGTCAAGCAGCCTTGATAATAGCGAATGTTCCGGTAGATTCTTCCGTCTGAGGGGCGCTGGTCGTTGGGATAACTTTCTTGCAGGTTACGCACCAGCTCGTTGCGAAGAGCTATGTCATTGTCTGGGAAACCAATGGAGGATCGTGTCAACATGTTGGTTGAAACACTCTCGGACAGGCTTTCTTGATATCATCGAATAGACTTGATTGACTCACTTGCTTCGATGACGTACACATCTGCTACCCACCAAGGATCCTCTATCTCGAGCTCCTTGAACCTGTCCCGAGCTGCAGCAATGACACTCTCATGGTCAAGGGCAAACAAAGAGTAATCTAGGCTAGTTTCTAGTTGATTCATGCGCAGGCCAGTGACTAGCGTCGGGTCTTGAGGTATGACCTTTGAGCCCCAGTCTGCTGCATCCACCACCACCGGAACATGGAATTGCCTGCTCAAACGTAAGCAGCCCTGTATTTTGAGGATATTGGCGAGCCGAGAGATGTTATCTTCGTCATTAATTAACCGATTCCTGCTTTGCCCGAAGTCTAAGTCGCAAAGGTGAACGAGAAAATGCCCTTTGAAACACGAGTCACGATAATCAAAACATTTGCGCTCTTCTAATTCGACATCATTTTGGTCTGGCGTATTTATTCGTTTTAATCGACGTCGTCGAGCTCGTGTTGATCTGCGTGGCATGCCTCACGCTCTTTCAACCTTCGGATCGGAAAATGGAAAATGTCATCCAGACAAGTTAGAAAGGTGTCATGTTTCACCGCTGCCAATTTATAATAAAATCAGAGAACGCCTTTGTCAACACCGTCATGGAAATCCCTCAATTTGTGAACATAAATCAAGCTCGCAGAGAAGTACTACGGTAAAATTGCTGCCTTCTATAAGAGCAGCAAGGCATCAAATTCCACTTCGCCGCTAGTCGCCCTCAAAAATCCCGTCCTAGAGATGGATGCAGTACAATATTATCCTCAGTTGGTTCCAAGGTTATCAAATAGCATTATACTCTTTTCTCCTGATTTTTGGCTGCTGTCATCAGATTCAAAGAAGCTCTTAAAAGCTGCCACCTACTTTAAGCCGCGAGAGCATTGGTAGCATTTTCAGTCTTCAAGATGAACGTCAATGAACTCAGTAAAGACGAGGACAAGGTCAAGCTCTCAGGGTCCCGTTCATTTTCAGAATGGCTAGTTCCAGAAGAGGGCTTTGCAAGAGACATCAGCTGAAGTTCGGTGGAAGCCCATTAAAAAGTCGGAGATTTAACGGTCCTTAAAAGCGACCATCATTTCACAGCGCCAGTAAGGCTTCCTGAAGCTAGACCTTTGCGAAGTAATCCAAAGGAAGATAAAAGTCGATTTACGTTGGAAATTTTACCCCGCTCCCAAGGTACATAGTAGGCGGTGGAGTCGATAATTCTCCTGAAACCAGCCAGCGGATGTCCCGAAACCTCCGCACGGTGTGATGACCAGGGCGCTAAGTCACTGGCTGTCATGCCCGGTGCGTTCTGGTGTGTACGCCTGCACGAACGCGAAGTGATGAAGTGAACATCTCTGAACTAATAGTGAATTGGGATCTGCCGCCGTGATAATTTAGTGCGGTGTTCGATTCGCTCCACGGCAACAATTCACCAGTGGAACATTAGCACTTTCACGATGGTCGGAGCCAAGATGCCACTAAGATACGTAAGACGGCCACAAGGAAGCCAATACTCTGTTATGGCAGTTGTTTGCCATCACTAGCCTGGTTAGGGAATCAGACATGTCCCGCGACGCACGCTCCCCGAAGCAGGGCGGGAGCAGCGTTTAAACAGGTAACGTTACCTAGCATCGCCGAGCACTTCTCTTTAAAAAGAGACAATGGAGGCTATGTAGACCTTTAAATGTAACGCTGCATGTAAACAATTTCACTGTAAAGTGGTATCATTGCTTGCATTTACGTTTTTGAGTACTGAGTAATGGCGAATCATAGATCCCCGAATGTAGGTAAAAGGTGGTGTAGGCCGTCACAGGGATTATGCGGATGAAAGCAATAGAATGATGCTTCTTAAGTTCCATGCAAGCCTAGATGTTCCGCCCGTGATAATCCCAAGTAAAGCGCTTAATGAGTGGCTGTTGAGTTTTCATGGCTGATTTGATCGCGCCGGATGCTGACCGGGTGCAGGTGATACATCATATCGGTCGTGTTTTCGATGGGGCTCTGCCACTCATGTCAGCACAGGGATTTGCGGTGATCAGAGACGCGTCAGCATGTGATGCTGTATCTCCCAGACTGCAAGACGTCAATTGATTGGCAAGATACTGCAAGCGTATGGTGAATGAGTCAGCACCTCTGAAACAAGCCCCACAAGTCCCCTGACCGTGGTATCATACGCGCCCGCCCCCATTTTGACGTAATGGAACTTCGACTCCCAACCATTTTGCGCCAAGGCGAACATTTGCCAACACTGATAGCGCCAAATGCTGCCGAGGGATACGACGTTTACACCCAACCACTCGTCATCTCTCAAAACGCGCCGGTAGCTGACCTCTGCTATGAACCTGGGAACCCCAAGGGCGGGCCAGAGATAAGATTGATCGCGGTTCGACCAATTTTGAGCATACCGACAGCCACCTTTCCTACAGCAACTTGGTATACGAGCTGGCAGGATTCTCTTTTGCATTCATTTCTCATTACGGATCTACCAACAGAGGCCGAACATTCCCACAGCAATCTTGCAAAATGGTGGATCTTTTGCCCCTTATTACTCTCTCAGTACTGGCTTCTATTACGGGTGCCGTTGAGTCGACAAAATCACTCTACCAGACTGTCACACGCTTCAGAGAACGCAGCAAAAACATAGGGAGGCTTCAAGATGAGCTCCAGGATCTCTGCCATATTTTGGACTCGCTGACGCAATTGACAAATGCGGAGACGTCAATGCTAGCGTTTGTTCAGGATCCAATTTGTCGATTTAGCCAATTATGCCGCAAGTTCGAATAGTCAATGCAACTTTTCACTCAAAAGCCAATAGCGGGTCTTCGAGATTGGGCAAAAATGGAATTTATGGGGGCTGGTTTCAATGGATTTCTCGACACTATTGAGGGGTACAAGTCGACGATTCTCGTCAGTTTAGGAATTGTTATTATGTAGGTCGCATTTCCGGGCCTACTATAGACCCTGACATACTCTTAGAAGACATACCTCCCAAGAATACAACGAATTGATCCAGGCCACCACATATAATCTTGAGATCCATCTACGGCGGATTGATGAGACACTGGCTCGAATTCCCATCGACAATACGCATGCATCAAACACGAACATTGATCTGAAAGACGAGCAAGAAACAGTCTTACAATGCCTTCGAATCTGTGAAGATGCAAGATCTCATGTCAAATCTTACAGCGCAGCTTAAAGGAAGCAAAACTACAAATATGGACAGCTCGCTTCAGCAACATCTTAAGGACAACCATGGCTTGCGATTACAGGAAACCGTGAAAGATTGGAAGCCGAAAGTTTCCAGGCAGAGATTATTCAGTATTGAGGAGGCAGTTGCCGCAAATGGCAGTGATCAAGTAGCAGTAGCTACTTCAGTGAAGCCCACATCGAACCAGTTGATTGGCTCAATGACCGAAGGCGCTCTTATAACCCGAGCTAAGAGGCATTATCAACATTTGCAATGAAAGTAAGTGTAACACCTGCATCAAATCCAGCGGGAAGTAGGATTCCATATTCGAGAAAGATTCCATTGAGACTTCCACTCTTGCTCTGCTTTGGCCTCTTGGACTCTAGACTTTTCGAGTTGTTCGCGCAGGAGGCGAACCGCCAGTAGAACATGTAAGTTCCTGAAGGATGCGTCCTCGGGCTCGTAATAGGATTGTGGCTTAAGATTTTGGATCACAGCAATCACTGACTTTGAAAGTTCATGGAAGTTTTCAAGGCACGACTGATAAAATTCGTTTTCACACTTCTGCTCCTCCCATTGCCGGAGCTTTTCGTAGCGTGATTCTGGGAGTGACCGTTTATGTTCAGACTTCGAATTTTGCAGCCGGATTTTAGTAGTCTCTAAAGCCATTGTTGAGCCATGAGCCATTGCAATCTGATGATCAAGGGAGTTGATTTCTGGCAAATCATGTTTCGCGGGGGGAGGGTTTGCAGCATGTGACGTCAGGAACGGTTTGGGAGAGTCGACCGATCGGCTATAGATGCTGGAACTGTCGTCGCGGATTATATGATGTTCACTCATTTTGCAAGAGCCGGTTATCAAAGGATTAAAGTAGGCGGGTTTCAGCCGTTTAAAGACCGGGATGCTACAGGTTTGAACTTTACCACCTCAGATAGCTGAGCGTATAGTCTCTTCTACTATCCGGAGAATTTATTGTTTATGGTTGTCGCTCGTATCAGCCCTTCATTTTGTTTTGATGGTTCCAGACCCTCAATAAACAAGAGAGCAATTTCACATTGAGGAGCAAATTGAATTCGAGATACTGTAGTAACAACAGACGCAGCGATCACTAAAAAGAAGCATCTATTCTGCCCATCTTTGAATGCCCATACAGAATAAGTTGTGTCAGTCTGCAGATCGTTCGGTGATGACCCGGGGTAAATATAAAGACGATTTGTTAAGCGCTCCAGGAAAAGCATCCTTTTCCGTTGTCAGATTGCTGGGTGGTCCAGAAGTTTGAGTACTAAAAAAGTCGATCACATGGCCTCCAATCTCAGTTCGCTGGTCAATTGCGACATGGAAAATATAATACAGTACTCTATTTGAGATGCCATAGCGGTCAATCTATAGGTATTTAAAGGCTCTTTTCAATTTTGTTGAGGCTCAGAATGTCGTCTCGGTTGAGAGTAGCATGGGGTGGTGCAACGCAAGCATATGCACCCAGTGTATACTTGACGGATAAGTGACAGAGCATAAAGGCATTCAATGGCGAAAGGATTAGAAACAATGCAATGAGGTTTTTAAGTTGTGTGGAAGCTGACCGCTGTTGAACAGCCGTTCCGTGGTGAGGGCTCGAATGGCCATTCATGAGCTCCATTGTCAGGTTGAGACCCCCTTTACCATACAAAACAGAGAGAGCGGGGGGTGTCCACTAAAATGCATACCGTAGCTCCAGCGGGATTTTACCACTCCTCCGTTCGGCACATATCAACCTCAATTTCCTATAGTATCGCTATGGTGGGACCAATTTGAGAACCATACTTTCAGGGGCTTTATTTAATTGATGATATGCGCTATAAGCTTTACAACCCCAGATAATCCCGTTTATATCTTGACTACCCGGTGAAGAGGAGCGCTCAGTGGTAGTCAGACACAGGCAGGTCGAGAAAGGAGAGAGACAATCGCCTAGTCAGGATCAACACAGCTGAAAGAGTATTTAGAACAACGAGCTCTGCAGATGCTACAAGAGTACTGCACACAACCAGGATGTGGGAAAGAGAAAGAAAATAGAAATAATTGGCTTGTTATTCTCTGCTAACCCTGGAGGGCTTTTACGTATATCACAAAAATGAGGTGGCACTTGCCGCCCGCTAGCTTTGTCCGTAATTTAACTTTAGTCAGAGTCACCAGAAGCAGCCCCCATCACCATCAGACTACATCTGAACCACTGCCTTGGGATTCATACAAGTTAGCAGGTAAGTAGGTGCAACCAGACCCCCTGGCACTTTGTAATATCATTTGTTTATTGAGTGGGTTGACGCCTGCCGTGAAGTACCTAGCAGGCGCTATCATGAGCAAACCTCACAGACTGTGGGATCAAAGGTGAGGGGAATGTTATCAGAGCATTGACATTTGCCAGGCGGCTTTGAGTTCATGTCGGCTTGCTTGATGACACAGATCCGATTACTCGAAGAAGCTTTAGCTCCGGTTGAGCTTGCAGTCATCGTTAGACTATCAGTGGGGCTTTTGCTTGGAGTCAAGGACGATGTGGCAGAGGATAAAGTTGTGGTACTAGATGGTCCGGGACTTAGAATTTTAGCAGATTTAATTGCACTGCTTGAAGCGGCCGATGAATCAATTAAAGTCGACGATTGCCCCGCCGTTGAGGAATCAGTC
The DNA here is from genome assembly GCA_027569585.1 of Penicillium silybi. Taxonomy (NCBI): domain Eukaryota; kingdom Fungi; phylum Ascomycota; class Eurotiomycetes; order Eurotiales; family Aspergillaceae; genus Penicillium; species Penicillium silybi. The sequence continues at coordinate 9,512 of JAPDFI010000069.1, forward strand.
AACGCCGACGACTGAGGAGATGCACAAGAACAGCTCGTGTCATCCTGATTAGGTTGCGACTTTTTGATGATATCTGGCTTGTGTGACCTCTTTGTGGTCTGTGACGAGCGTGACACTACGATGGTGAGCTCACTACAGATGAAATTCGAATTCTGTACGCCTGCTTATGGTCAGTAAGTGAGCGTTATGCTCGAGAAATAAATACTGACAGATGGAAAGGGCGTCCTCGACTCGGTCAATGCATTCAGAAGAAAGAGAAACCGATTTTTCTTCTCCGTCAAGAGTGTAACGAACAAATGTATCTAGATGAGTAGGTTGGTTCCAGCTTTGGAATAAATCACAAGCGTTTTCAGCAAGAAGGGGTTTCTGAAGCTGCGCATAGGTTATGTTGGCTAGTGCGAGCACGAAAAGATGGAGAATCATCTTTAATACAAGAAGAAAAACGTCGTGATATAAAGGATTAAATGCTTTCAAGACTTGGTAATTCTTCTAGGTCTATCTCTCAAATCGAAGCATTTATATAAGTATACTATGACACGTGCATCTTCAGACCTCTATCAGATCTCTATCAGCAATAAGATGGGCTCGCAAGGTGGGCACTCAAAGTTGAGATGTGTGATAAACAAAAGCTGCTGTTCCGAAGCTTGCTGATGGCTTTTCTAAGAAACTCGATCAGTCAAAAAGAACTTCTCGTGTCTATCTCATAAATATGAGATACTGACGGAGATATTATCATGCCTTTCAAAGAAGAGGTCCTCTCTTGTCTCACAAAAACATGTGAACTCAGTCTATTATAATAGATTCCAATGTCTGGCTCATTTTGGAGTTCCTATAAAAGGAGTGCTTACCCTCTCCATTTCCAATATCAGTCGTCTCAGACTTCTAGTACTTTCCTGCAAGCTTTTCACGTGACTCAAAATGGCGATCATGCAAAATGTCCTCATTTTCTGCACCATAATCCTCCAAGCGGTCAGTCAATTATGCCCGAATACTTTCGATTGCTAATGAATCATAGCTTGGTGGCCCGACGCCTGATGATCGTCGCGGCGGCTTGGACCCCAGAGCAGTAAATTACGAGATCCCCTCGGTACTCAAGCTATGTACTGAGGTTTGAAAGACCATAGATTTCCCTTCCTATCCCGCTACCGCTCGTTTACCAAAGGCTTCCACTGAGAAACGCAGTGTAAACCCTTTCCACCCGGACTGTTTAATACGTGTAACGGGGGCTAATCTTGTCAGGTAGTCGGAGCCGTTCACTAATTGTGACTGGACATATGGGGTTGCATACACTGAAGTTACCAGGAAAAACAATATTAACGGTCGCCTCGAAGATGTCAAAGATTCAGACTGCGTAGCAAGTCCAAACGGTTGCACTCGGGTGGCATACCTAGACCAATCAGGCATTTTTCTTTGCAACAACGTGCGTTTCCTATCAATTAAAATTTATAGCTTCTTTTGCAAGCCTTTTTGCTCACTTAGACAGAATCCTGAGCCGATCATCACCGAGTGCGGGAATCTCATTGATCCTGCGAAGAGGCTGTTAGCGGCTTGCAATTATGGAAATTATTACACATTTGGTGTATTGGATGGAATAATCAAGAATGGGACAGAACAAGTACCCTTCCATTTGAGAATCGCTGCTGAAGGCTGGTAGGCGTTTCCAGATTCATTGAAAATTATGCGAAGTGTTTCATCGCTTTTTCAGAGGATCAGGTTAAGTAGTAAGCTCAATGAAAGGCTTCGCGGGATGACAAATACAGTAACAGTACTTCCTGTCTATTCTTCAATTCAGATTCTGAGCCTAAATTGTGACTTTTGGATGCCTCCATAGATATCTCCCCCGGACACTCCCAAGGGTGTACATTGCAGTCAATAGCTGAGCGAGTCGTTGCCATGCCAGTGATATAGTGTGGTTATTTGTACAGAATGTCTGTGATATAATTTACCCCACCCATCGCCGAACAGTATACAAGCTGCCTCAAATATACATCTGCTTGTCTGTATACGTAGTGCATGCACCTACCCGAAAACGAAATCAAGCCTCGTCAGGGCCTGTCGTGGCCACGGCCGATTTTGTTTTACGGCTACCCTCATGGCGCGGAACTTCGAAACCGTTGTGATACCTCTGCAAACCCCAGAGGAGCCTACATTGTGCTAGCTCGTCTCGGCGTCTTTTTAATTCCCTTTGCCTTATTCACAGCCCCAGGTAAACCTCGACACGTACTCGAACACCGCATTAGCCTTACTCTGCAACTCTTATTGCAAGGCTTTCAAATTCAAGCATCTCACCAGCACATGGACCACGGTTACTTGTGTGCCGTACACGCACTCGTCGACTTCGGCATGATGACGAACCTTTCGGTATTTTGATAGCAAAGAGTCTCTCATCTGCAGCCGTGTCAGCAAGTAGGCTCTGGCTTCCGCCAGTGAGCCATATAGTCGTCTTGTATGGGTGGAACGTAGCGGTTTTCAATGGGTTAAGTCCGTGGCCTTCTCGCCCGACGGCCGGCTACTGGCGTCCGGCTCTACCGATCAGACAGTGCGCTGCTGGAACTCGGCAACTGCACTGCACAAGACCTTGAGCCTGGAGGGAATTGTCACCGAACTCGAATACTCAAGTTGGCTCATATTTAACCACTAGCTTAGGCAACCTTGATGTTCAGTCCGGGCACGAACATAATGCCTATAACCCACTCAATAGGAATTCAGCTATCATTATTGAGCGAGAAGAATGGAAGAAAGATCAATGGATGAATCTGAAAGCAAGAATTTACTATGGCTTCCTCCTGAATATCGGTCCACCTGTTCAGCGATTAATGGGGGATTACTCGCCCTAGGACACCCATCAGGGCGGGTTTCCTTTCTGCGGTTTCGTGTACAGCAGGTGTCTACGCTTTCATTTTAAATCCTTCCTCAATTGCCCAATTTCTCGGTAAGAGAAGGGCCAGTAAGAAAGACAGAATTTAGTGTTCTAGATCACATACTGTCCATTGCGCTGTAGTTTGTTACGGATCTAGATGACGCTCTTAGCGACTGTATGTAGAAGGTTCTTTGCATCGTAATGGTAAGTTGGAGAGGGAAAATAGTACGTATCATACAGTCATTCTCGAAAGCGCCTTGACCAATATACTCTGAGAAACTCTTTTCCTGGCCCCACTGCCAAGGCCTTAGCGCAGATCATTTATTGAGCGGCTGACATTAAATTGAGGGCGAGTAAAAAGCACCACGTATGGTACATTACTATGCGACGTAAGATTACGTTTTGCGTACGAAAAGAAAGCTCGTGGAATTCCATAGAAGCCGATTGTGGATCTCTGCAAGTAACTTGATGATCTCCTGGGACCTCCCTTCTCCTTCCTCCTCCTCCTGTGCAACGTGTGCTTGTCATCACTCGTGGAGGTGTCTCTTTGTCCTCTTTGGCTCAGAGACCCTCAGCGAGGGATATCATCGGCAAACGACTGCCTCAACGGCCCCTGATGGCATTAGCCTCAACTAATAATCACTCACTCCTAGTCTATCATTACAGTAGCTTCAGGAAAATGAGGCCCGGGTCGTTCCAATGGGAGGCGAAGAATCATCATCTGTTGGAACGTGGATTCTTGGAACGAGATCGGGAGATCATCGCAGACCGACAGTAGAACCGAGCTTAATGGCCATAATATTCCATGTCATGTGATTAATGCCTAATTGCCCCTCGTTGCAGCCTGAAATGACCAGGGGCCACTGTTGGCAGCCAATAGTGAGTAGTGGGATCTCCTAAGCTGAGGTACTATTTTTAGTGTTGGCAAAAGCGTTGATCCCGGAGCGAAGCTGAGTCTACTCGGGGTGAGCTGTGTTCCGACGCCGCGCTGTTCCGTGCAGTATTGCCTTGCGAATGAAAGAAACGAAGTTGTGAGTGAGAGCAACGCCGAATGCTACAACTGCCATGGAGCAAGAAAGCACGATCAAGCACGGCGGCGAGCCGAACCCAGTCGACTTTACTGGCCTATGCCTGCTGTCCCTAGATGGCGGCGGCGTGCGAGGCCTCTCATCACTCTACATCTTGAAGAGCATCATGGACCGGCTAAACCATGTGCGCGGGCAGAACAAGCTCCCTCGGGCGAAGCCATGCGAAGTGTTCGACCTCACCGGGGGCACGAGCACTGGTGGGTGAGTGGACTAGCCATCTTTGATGCGACGCGCTAACTGCCAGCAAGCCTTATCGCGATCATGCTCAGCCGGCTCGAGATGGATGTCGATGAGTGCATTGACGCATACAGCGATCTTGCAGCAGCAGTGTTCGGCGAGAAGCTAAGGTCAATCCCTTTCAACTTCTTTAAGGGTGATATCACGGCCTGGTTCGACTCAGCAAAGCTGGAGAGCGCGACCCGAAAAGTGGTCGAGGCCAGCGGTGCATCCAATCAGGACTTATTTAACGACGGCACTAAACATGGATGCAGAACGTAAGTGCGTTGCTAATCGGAGTGATATCTCTAACACATCTAGCTTCATTTGTACCGCCGACCGCCACACAAAGGACATTGTCCGCCTCCGAAGCTATAGCCTCCCTCATGAGCCAAATATCCGCGCGACGATATGCCAAGCTGCCCTCGCGACATCCGCCTCCACAACCTTCTTTGAACCCGTCAGCATCGGAGATCGGTCATTTGCCGATGGTGGATTAGGCGCGAATAATCCAGTGGACGAAGTGGAAGGAGAAGCGTCAAATATATGGTGCCCTGAGACGGGAGACCTAAAGCCACTGGTCAAGTGCTTCATCTCGATCGGAACAGGGAATCCAGGAAAGAAGCCATTCGAGGACAGTATGCTGAAGTTCCTCGGGCAGACATTGGTGCAGATTGCAACCGAGGCGGAGAACACAGAGAGGAAATTTATAGCGAGATGGGCCAGGCATTACGACGAGAAGCGGTACTTCCGGTTTAATGTCGAGCAGGGCCTGCAGGAGATTGCCTAGAGGAGTACAAGAAGAAGGGAATGATGGAGGCGGCGACGGAGGGCTACCTCACGCATATGTCGCAGAAGTTGCGGGTTCGGGACTGCATTCAGAACCTGAGACTCAAGCAGAGTGTGTATCTCGAGGACTTCGCATAGCGAATCAAAACATTTAGCCGATGTTTGCAGACAAGCCCGAGACACCATTTGCCACTGTTATACATGTACGTGGCTTACTGTCGCCGGCCTGTTCCTTGCTGAAGTGTACAGGAATATGCCATCCGCACCATTCGACGGCAGTCAGGTACGAAGGCCGTGGGCTGGCCATACTGTTGCCAATTTTCATGCCTATATCGTTCGAACTCTCGGTTTCCTCTTCTTTTTAAACAAAACTGCCACTCAAACCTACTAGAGAATTTCGGCTGACCGTCATTTATAGTTCCCCTCAAGCAGAAGGAAGATTTCAGCTTTCGCGGACCTGTTGGCATCTATCCCAGTCAAGCGCCTTACGTCGCCTCTGACCTCTTCGTCGGCCGTGGCTATGAGCTTGATGAGATCGCAAAAGCTCTACACCCTAATCACAAGGCTCAAAAACAACAGCGCCTAGTCCTCGGGGGTATGGGTGGTATTGGCAAGACCCAGCTTGCAATCGCCTACGCACAGTCCGGCTGTGGATCTTATAGCTCGGTGTTCTGGCTAAATGCTGTATCTGAGGCTGCATTGAAAGACAGCTTTCGGTCGATTGCTAGCCATATCTTCGAGATTCAGGGGCCCGGGGTGCTAGAGGACAAAGAGATCGTGAGACGTGTACACCAATGGCTATCTAACCCAAAGAACACTGGATGGTTGTTGATCTTTGATAACTACGACGAACCCGACCAGTTTCGGATTGACGACTACTACCCTCCTGCTTCTCATGGAGCTATTGTGGTCACTACTCGACGGCCAGATCTCATTGCTGGGAGCACTCTTGGTATAAAGCCGTTGCAGAATATTGAGGATAGCCTCGCGATCCTACAGACCCGATCAAAACGAGAGAATGTTCAAGCAGGTATGCGACAAACAAACACATTTAGGATCCACTAACCGTTACCGTTAGATCCTCATGCAAAGCGCCTCGCAGAACGACTTGCGGGTCTTCCTCTTGCTTTGGCCACCGCCGGGACATATCTTCAGCGTAGTACCTTCTCTTTTAAACGCTACCTTGAAGAGTACGAGAAACGTTGGAACATTAGCCCTCGCCGGCCCTTACAACTCCAGGAGTATCAGGAGCGTACACTCTACACAACCTGGGATCTGTCATACTCTCGCCTAGCAAATAGAGATCCGGACGCGGCGAAAATACTAAAGTTACTCGCCTACTTCGACAACCAGAGACTTTGGTATGAGCTTTTTCATGCCGGACTTGCCGAGAGTTCTCCCGAATGGCTCCGTGAAGTGGTCACAGATGACGTAAATTTCAATGAAGTTATGGGAGTCTTGGTCGGATACTATTTTCTGGAAGTTCACCAGACGTTGCAGTCATGGAGTATGCATAACTGTGTGCATGACTGGATACTGGCAGCTCTTAATAATGACATCGAGGCAAATCATTATTGGTATGCATTTGACTGCATTTCTGCGTCTATAAATGAAGCCAACGCGGATGACTTTGCAAACATCTCTTACTCTCCCTTGGCTGCTCATGCCACGCGGCTACTACAAGAGCGCTTGTGCAAGACCGACGCCATATATAACATTTCGCCTCATCGACTCGACCAAGCTTCACTGATTGCAAATCTACTTCGAGACCAAGTAATTTTTCTTGGAGCGGAACAGATGTACCAGCGGGCGCTAGCTGGGTACGAGAAAGCGCTCGGAACGGACCACACATCGACCCTGGACACCGTCCACGGGTTCGGAGTCCTATATTGGAAACAAGGAAAGCTGGTTCAGGCGGAGCAGATGTTTCAGCGGGCGCTAGCTGGATTCGAGAAAGCACTTGGACCGGACCACACGTCGGCCCTCGATACCGTCAACTGTTTCGGAGTTCTATATTGGAAACAAGGAAAGCTGGACCAGGCGGAGCAGATGTTTCAGCGGGCGCTAGCTGGGAGGGAGAAAGCGCTCGGACCGGACCACAAGTCGGCCCTCGACACCGTCAACGGCTTCGGGGCTTTATATTGGAAACAAGGAAAGCTGGATCAGGAGGAGCAGATGTACCAGCGGGCGCTAGCTGGTTTAAAGAAAGCACTCGGACCGGACCACACGTCGACCCTCAACAGCGTCAACAATCTCGGGCTTCTATATCAGGTCCAAGGCAAGCTGGTTCAGGCGCAGCAGATGCATCAGCGGGCGCTAGCTGGTTTCAAGAAAGCACTCGGACCGGACCACACGTCGACCCTCCTTACTGTCAACAACCTCGGGGTTCTATATCGGGTGCAAGGCAAGCCGGACCAGGCGGAGCAGATGCACCAGCGGGCAGGGCTAGGGAAGTAGAAGAGGAATACTGCTACTTGCTTCGTTAAATCATGATCTTAATTCAATATCTCTCACGCTGTCCTACCTGACATTGGTGAACTCTATTCCTGATCCTCGAGGCACGTAGGCGGCAAGTCTTGAGTTCTGCACAGTCTTACCCCACGTAATAGCCAGTGACGTCTTTCGGGAATCAGTTTATCATTCGTGATGATGCACAGAGACACCTCTCAAAAGATGACTGGCATGTGCGGCAAAGGCTGAGACGGAAAATCGAAGTCACCGAGTAGATCAACAGGCGCCAAGCGGTCCTCCCCGCGTGATTTGCAGAAACCTTACTAGTTATAGGTTCCATGAAATTCCACCGAGTTCTTGCACGCATCGTGTAATATTACGTAGGAAGATATAGCACCATACAAGGCACATTTTACTGTGTCCCTCAATTTAATGCGGGTGGCTCAATGGATTGATCCGTGCTAAGGCCTTGGCGGTGGGGCCAGGAAAGAGTTACTCAGTGTATATCGGTCAAGCCAATTTCGAGAATGACTGTACCCCAATAAATAGGACTCGGTTTTCATACTGGAGTCGGTTGTGGGGCCCAGAATGCAGAGAAGAGTGTGAAACGGTGAAGCTGGTTTTGCACGTCACTGTATGGGTGTCTTGCTTGTGTTGGCTGTGTCCTCGACCAGTCAATTCGTTGCGTCGTTTCGCGGATAAAGATAGTGGCTGAGTGTATGGTAATTGCATTGCAGGCGACGATAAATACCGTCGGTATGGCCTGCAGAAATAAATTCGTTTCGGTCTTTGAGTGAGTGACCACTAATATTCGTGCGTTGCCCGTGGGCTAAAAAAAATTGTGGGCTCCTTTACTTGAGTCCATCTTTCAAGCCCTTTAGGAAGCCAAAAAACAACGAGCCTAGACAATCAAATAAATAGGCATGTTACGATTTGGATGCAAATTCAAAATTGATGCCGGTGTGGCCAAATGTGATTTCTTTATAAGCGGTGAAAGGCCGTAGAAATGTCAAATTTCTACCTCATTCTCATACTCTCGACTGCAACACAATGGAGGATATTGCCGAGATAGTTCGGGAAATCGGCCGACAGCAGGGTGAGAATGTGTACTACCGTGCGTGTTACGACTCTCTCAAACGGTTGCAGGATCTAGTGGCTCAGGCTTCCGAAGACCTGTTTCAAGTTTATCAATATAATACAAACATTTCTTCTTGCGACTCCCAGCCCGCTCAACTGGTGGCCGAAGAACTACGAAGTGCAATTAACGCACTGAGTCTCCAAGAACGAAAAGCCCAACTGGCTCTAAGGGAGCTGTATACTTTCAAAAAACACGGCACTCGAAAGTAGTCGGTTCATGCAAATCGGCAACGTGTTGGAATATCAAGCAAGGATCCAATGATATCTATACAATGTCTCAATTCTTTCAATAGTTTATTGGAAATTCACTTCATTCGGTTGCTTTTGAAGAGAATATCATCAGGACAGGGGATCCAACAAGGCGAGAAAGAAAGGGTGAGTGTCTGGGGAGTAAGCCACTTTCGAATTCCATTGTACAAGTAGACTTGACCACATCGAGAAAACGGCCCTAGGGCGTCGCAAAAGCGTGCCGTGGCCAAATTATCATTTCCGTTAGTGGGCTGCATTTTTGAAGCTCTGCTCTGAACCACTATCATTCCTCTACCAAATCTATTTCAGGTTCCGCCGTTTTGATTCACAAGGCAATCCCTGGCTGGAAACGTTTGAAGAAAAACTTCACGAAGATTTGCAGAGTAAGCAGCTCTATTAACTTCGTGACCTAGCTTCGAATTTGGCTCTATCTCTTTGGCAAATGCCCAGAATCTGACATCACCTCGTGCAAATGAGACGAAGAACCTTGAGTTTACTGACAGCTTATTTACACCCAAAAGGGGATAATATCTCGCTAGCTAGAAAGTTCACAATTGTAACTTTTTCTTCGGATGCAGTATCTAATCGCTTTACACGAGCAGTAACTATAGGAAAGTAGATGAAATATGCTTGATTTCAATTTCCAATGCAATAGTGGTCTGTATTTGTTCGTGCACATGACTTGGTCATACTTGACGCGTGAAGCAGCATATGACTTCCTCCACTGGTGACCGTCATTTATATTTGAAAGCTTAAAAAGAAACTTCAGCAGACGAATCAGCACAAGCAGCGCTAGAACGATTGTATTAGTTTGACCCCCAAATGCAAAGGTCATATAAATCACCTCAAATCAGAATGTGTGGATCAATTGGACGACGCTACTAACAAGAGGAGCCAGTGGTGAGGATGTGTTTACTTTCCTGGGCGTAGGTGCAGCCGTTTTTAATGTTGGAGTCGGAAAATCCGGCAGACCACATCGCAATCCCGCCAAATGCGGAGTTAGCGCTGTAATTACCAACCAGAGTCGCGAGTGCGCTTGGTTCAAGATAGTATTGTTCACCGCTGGATGTACCTGTGGCGGCATCTGGGGAGGCTGGTACACCAATAAAAATTTTAGCATTCGCAGATGGTGTGCCAGCGATGTTTGAGACCCGGGCGTCGTAGTTGATTGGACCGTTAACAGAGCAGCTAGGGTTATTATAGAACTGGACCCAGAGGTAGTCAAACTGAGAGCTGGTGATAATATCCTGCATATTAGGCTCTGGAATAGGACACTGTGGTGCCCCCGTAATGTAGTAGGTGTTCAATGAATCAGACGCAAAGTTGGATCGAAGTGTGCGAATCAGATACTGGTAGTATTGGTTACCCTGGGCTGCCTCGATGTCAAAATCCCAGCCATTAACGAAAGTGGTGCCGAACGGTCGCGGAACGCAGCTGTTTTGCGGTTTTCCATATGCATTCCAGAGATTTTGGCCAATAGCCTCAGCCTCCTCCTGCGACGAGAGAGAGTACGTGCCAATGGCTCCACCCAGAGATAGGATGATTTTCACACCATTTGACTGGCATGTCTTGATAGCAGCTGCCAGGTCGTCACATTGCGAAGGCTCACCAGATACCGAAATATAGCATGACTGCCCGATTGTGCCGGAAGCAATAGTGTTGCCGTTACCATATTCGTATAAGAAGGATAGCACGATGATATCGATGCCAGCGGACAATGTACAATACGTTGATAAATCGTTGTTTTCAACAGTATCGCCGCCATTCTGGCCCCAATAGATAACGTTTTGGGCGCCGGATACACGGAGATCGGACTAGAGTATATGAGGCTCTGCCGATATCGTAATTGTTAAAAGGCTCAAAATGGTCAACAGAGATAAAACTTGCATTTTGGTAGAGGAAGCTTGAACTTGGACAGGGAAAAAGCCAATTCTTTAGCCTTTAGAGCTCAACTTTTAAAGAGGAATGAAGTGTGGTCCGAAAGAACGCCGTGGAAGTTGGGGTTCATGGTGGAAGCAAAGAGAAGAGGACAATAAATGAGGGGCTTGGTTCCATTTCATGTTTCCACAACAAAAGAATCCGCAGGGATCTTCGGATTGGTTGGGATATTTTATGTAGGCAAACTTTGTGACTGATGAAATATTACAAAGGCCTTCCAGAAAATTTATATACAAATAAGCTAATCCGCTAACTTCTATACTTTCCTCTTTCACCACACTCTGCCGTGGGCCTGCTCAGTCCTTTGATCGGAGAGCGCGGCTCTGATCCTTTGTCATGTTGCTCATCACGTGATAGCGTAGATAGCGTAGCTGAATCCCAGGATTGGCTCTCGGTGGGCCTTCAGTAATTTGCGGCCCTGCACCAGCCAGCTACTTGAGGGGCCATCGAACCAATCGTGGGCCACCGAGTACGAACCAATACTTAAAGCCGTGCGTTAGCTCCGGGCACATGCGACACATGTTGAGTCCTGACGACAACACCCCGTTCGCTGATGGAGCAGAGATGAGCACTAAACCCTAGAAATGGAAGAACATAGAAAACCGTCATCAATTTCCATCCACGGTTCTACAATATGATTACTACATTTTATATTAGATATGATCAACACTCTGTAGAATACTTCTTACGATGTATTTTTAAAAATAGATCACAGTTTCAGCCTTACCTTCGATCCACCAATTTTCACCTATTGCTGCCTGACAAGGCTGACAGCCTCGTCTATTTAAGATAATTACTTTTTTCCCCTCTTATTTCTCTCGTCTTACTCTCTATCTCATGTACTGTCTCTATACTGGGTTTCACCTTGACTTCGTTATTAGTGACATAAATCCTCCCATTCTTGATACCCAATCTGGGAAGGGCTGGTACTGTGTAAGCGGCTGCTTAGTACCTTCCTTATATCCAGCACTGATCAATGTCCAGTGTATTGAAAAATACAAATCATTCAACGATGCAGACGCACCAAAGTGTGAGAAATGCCAGCATGAAAAATGTGCAGAATGCCGAGATCTGATATATGGAATGTCTCGTGCGGAATATATCTGTGTATGACAGTCACCACCCACTCCATATTTTATATTTAGTGACCTACTGACTGTTCCAGTGTAAGTGCGGTGATGGCCCGAATTTAGAGTGGAAACAACGTTTCGTGTATGCAACGAATCCTTCTGCGCTGCATGTACTATTTGCAACTGAATTCAAGCGTGTTTCTCTTGCCTATGTCTCCACCTCGGAATTATCACTTGGTGCCCAACGGCCACGGTGACGGTGGCGCCTGTGAGACAAACAAAACAGAACCAGCATTTCCAAGAGGCGTTCTGCTTCTGAATTCATTGATACTGAAGATGTCCTACGCAGTGTATTTGGGGCAGGGATTGGTGTGAAACCCATCTCCGGCCTATCAGAGTTAGGAATATGTGGACACTTCTGAACTGCCGCAAGTTTCTGCGGATATTTATGGTCCTGATATTGCTGCATTCAGCTTCTGCTGTTAGGACTCGCTCATGAGGGGCCTGTGCGGTACGATGGAATAGGAGTGAAGAACCCAAGTCTATGCCTGGCACACACTGTGGGTGTGCGGATGGTGTTCAGACTAATCGCTAATGCCTTAGACATGAGGAATCAGCGAGGCTCTACATATAGGATTGTGCGACGTAACCGAGAGAAGACCTATCATATGCACCTACACATAATGGTCCGGTGCTGCAGAGGATCCTATTATGCAGTATCATGAGGGAATCCGGCATGTTGTAGCATTTTCGGCCACTTGAATAGTTGTTAGTGACTGGCTCTCAGTCATATCACGCCTGAGACGCAGCTCTGAGGGAGTCAATCTCGGGACCATATTGCAAGCCTAACTTAGGGTGACTTTCAAGAGGCATACATTGAGGAAGCCGTGGTGCAAGGGGAGATAGCTGTTGTATGGCGGTTTAATGTAAAATACATCCGGGGCGGTCTCACCCACATTATGTAAAATACAGGATCTATTTCGGGAACGAGACACAGCTACGCACGGGCCAAAATTGGTTTTTTTTACCTTTGCCCGAGGCTCGTCCATTCCCGCAACGATGGCCAATGAGCGTGCGGCGCAGGAGAGTCACTCGTGTACTGGTGGACTGCCCAAAACTCAACGAATTTCAAAGACAATTAAGGAGAAGGGTCGGGGATGAACTCGCTAACATGTCGAGTCTGCTGCGGGTCTCAAGAGAGGGTGAGATAGGCAAAGCAGAGAGCGTGATGCGGGCTAGAGCGGTCCGGGTCATGCTAACTATCGCCGAGGCGTTACGATGGTTTTGAAGTCGTGCACGAGGGCAGTTTCATAATGCGAACGGCAGTGAGGTTACGGCAGGCCTTCAAAAATCTCCTAAACTCGTTTTCAGGAAGAGGTACACCGTACACGTCATGGATATAACAGTTGTTGTAGTCCGCATATCGCTTCGGTAGTTGACTTTCCCAACTAGACTAAAATACGAATCCGTACCCAGCCTAGTGGGTTGTGGTTTAGGATCCAACTTCGGTAGCTGAATAACTGTCGATCTGAGGGGGGGTACTTTACCACTAAGTCCGGCTGATTCCCGTCCAAACGCGATCTATGTTTCTTATGGTACAGGATGGATCGAAATCAGTTTCACCATTTGTTCACAGAGAATCTTTCTCTAACCCTCTTCCGAAACACGCTATACTTATTACGGTTACTCTTCTCCTGAATCTCTGTCTTGGCAGTAATCCAGTACAGTTGTAAATAACAGCGTAAAACTACCTTCTGTATTAGACCTGTATGGTCTCTAGGGTTTTTAGAACGTTGATCCTGCAAACAAGCCAAACAGATGGGTGTCTGCTCGTTTGGAGACGTGGCAGGAATTTAAGTTCTACTTCTATCAACCAGTCACCTTCTAGAGTGATCATTATGAATGAGCTAGTTACTACATTCAGCAGGTTTGGCTATTTGCGGGGTAGTCAGTGATTTTCTCAATACTATGTGCTGAATCATCTCGAGCTTTAAGAGAGGAGTCTTGGCGCTATGTTGCGTAGAGAAATCCAGACGTTGACGAAGAAAGTCTTGGCAGGCAGCGCGGTGTGAGCTCGTTGAGAGGGATGTGAAGCGAGCCCACCTGCTCACCCCTGCTCACACCTCTGCTCAGTGAGCAGGTGAAATGATTTAGGGCGAAAAGACTGGGATGCTTGGTATTAGGAGATACACGTGACTTGGCGATCTCGCAGTTTCTGGGAAGAGGGGGAATGGTCGACCGTGAAAAACCCAAATGCTCATTTGTGGGAAGCTTCATTCTCAGGGAAAGGAACAGAGGTTGGGTACTGTATTAGCTTCAACTGTATAATGACGACTACACTTCTTGAAGGAAGCAGCAGGAGCAGCAACCGTTGAAGTAGTCGAGTCCGATGTTCAGAAAATAGGTATACCAATGAGCCCAGACGATCCAATGTAACCTGAAAGTAGAAAAAAATACACTACAATAAAAAAGGGTTGGTTTTTCGAATTGACACCGGCGCTTTATTCCTGCAGCATCTACACCACCCTTTTGTGACCTCTAGATGGTGCGGCCTGGAGAGCATTGTCATAACATCAGCCCTGGGCGTTGACATCAGCGCCTTGATCTAGTAACATTTGCACCACCTTTCCATGGTTCCTAGATGATGCGGCCTGAAGAGCATTGCCATAAGATCCGCCTTCGGCGTTAACGTCGGCGCCTTGATCCAGCAATATCTGCACCACTCTTTCATGGCCGTAAAATGATGCAGCCTGGAGAGCATTTCCATATTCTCCTCCTTGGGCGTTAATATCGGCACCTAAATCTACCAACATTTGCACCACCTTTTCGTGACCTCCAGATGATGCGGTCTGGAGTGCATTGCCCCAATAGTCGCCTTGGGCATTGATATCGGCACCTTGATCTACTAACATCTGCACCACCTTTTCATGGCCGCTAACTGATGCGGCTTGGAGAGCATTATCGTAGAATCCGCCTTGAGCGTTGACGTCGGCACCTTGATCTAGCAGCATCTGCACTATCTCTTCGTAACCTCCAGATGATGCAGATTGGAGTGCATTGCCATCCGTCCCACCTTGGGCGTTGGCGTTGGCACCTTGATCTAGCAGTATCTGCACCACCTGTTCATGGCCGCCAAATGATGCAGCCTGGAGTGCATTGCCATATTTTCCTCCTTGGGCGTTAACGTCGGCCCCTTGGTCCAGCAACATCTGCACCACCTTTTCATGGCCGCCAGATGATGCAACCTGGAGAGCATTGCCATATTTTCCTCCTTGAGCGTTGACGTCGGCACCTCGGTCTAGCAACATCCGCACCACCTTTTCATGGCTGTTAAACAATGCGGCTTGGAGAGCATTTCCATATTCTCCTCCTTGAGAGTTGACGTCGGCACCTTGGTCCAGCAATATCTGCACCAACTTTTCATTGCCGCTAGATGATGCAGCCTGGAGAGCATTTCCATACACTCCTCCTTGAGCATGGACGTCGGCACCTTGATCCAGCAATATCTGCACCACCTTCTCATAGGTTCTAAGTGATGCGGCCTGGAGAGCATTGCCATATTTTCCGCCTTGAGCGTTGACGTCGGCACCTCGGTCTAGCAACATCCGCACCACCTTTTCATGGCTGTTAAACAATGCGGCTTGGAGGGCATTTCCATATTCTCCTCCTTGAGCGTTAACGTCGGCGCCTTGGTCCAGCAATATCTGCACCAACTTTTCATTGCCGCTAGATGATGCAGCCTGGAGAGCATTTCCATACTCTCCTCCTTGAGCATGGACGTCGGCACCTTGATCCAGCAATATCTGCACCACCTTTTCATGGCCGCCAAGTGATGCAGCCTGGAGTGCATTGCCATATTTTCCTCCTTGGGCGTTAACGTCGGCCCCTTGGTCCAGCAACGTCTGCACCACCTTTTCATAGCCGCCAGATGATGCAGCCTGGAGAGCATTTCCATATTCTCCTCCTTGAGCGTTGACGTCGGCACATTGGTCTAGCAATATCTGCACCACCTTTTCATGGCCGCCAAATGATGCAGCTTGGAGGGCATTGCCATTATGTCCACCTTGAGCATTCACTGTTCCCAATGAATCTGCATCCCAGGTGTCGATGCCTAAGATGCTGTTCAAGATGGGTATTAATCCCAACAAAGCTGCGTAGTACAGAGGCGATGCCATATAGGCAATAGGACGATCATAATCTGCATTGATCACCCATGGACAATCCATGTCATGTAAACGTATCCACGTTGCGAAAGCCTTCCTCTTGTCTCTGAAAAGCCTTAGTACTAGCTGCTCAGTCCCAGGCTTCTCCTCAGAGATTGCATAGTGATGGAACCAGTTCATAGCGGCGTAACGAGCAAGTGCGAACTCTGTGACCTTCGCCTCATCTAATACCCCTCCGGATAAACTTGGCTCTAAGAGATACACAAGACAGATCTGTGCTATTTCAGTGTTCGCAGGTGCACTTCGAATGGCGAACCTTCTTGACTTCTGTTGTAGAATGCGATCTGATTGAAGATACTCCTGAACGGAGAAATGCGCTATACGAGTAGTCAAGATATTTTGCCCATTGTGGTCATCTATGGCCGTGACCTCGATAAGACCAAGGCAAATGTCGACAAGATCATCTTGGTCATACGAACGACCCTCACGATCAAGATGCGGCGACTCACCGAGATCAACAGCGTGGGCGTCAATCAGCTCACTGACTTTGAGCGGTCGGGTGGAAAAGCAGAGCACAGTCAAAACCCGCCGTACATCCTCAACATATTCGTCATCAATACTGCATAAGATTCGCTCGTATGTTTCATCTAGATCGCGGGGCAATTTGCGAAGGCATTCATCAAGCTGGTTCCGGTTTCGCGCCCGCCTAAGGGCGTTGAACTGACATTCGACGTATCTGAATCTGCACATCATTTCGGTCAACTGATTAGATCCCATTTTTCATGGTTGAATACTTACACGCCCTTCGCACCTGTTGTCAACTTTGTTTGAATCTCCCCATGACGTGCTTTCCATCTCTGGAGTTTTGTGTCGTTACTGAGCTGATAAGAGACAAAGTTTATTATGTCTCTGTCAATCTCCGAATTCCTCATCGCAAGATCTTGGTCACAAGAAGGATCCAAAGATTCACGGATATCAAGCTCGTTACGACTTGTCATCAGAAGATGGACACCAGGTAAGGACCAACTGCGTATCGCCTGTATCGCTATTAAAACACCTTCCCTGCACCGGTCTCGAGGGCTCTCGTCTATTGCATCGAGGAGAATATAACTATCATGGAATCGGCCAAGGAAACGTTGAAGTAAGTCAAGTAGTACATCCACTGGAGGAGTACCCGACTTATACAATGCATGTAGTTGCTCCAGGTCCTTTTCTCCATCTTGTAGCTGTCCCGATAGCTGCAATAGCAATGAGCGTAGCATGCCGTTATCGTCTTGCTTTGACTCGTCGTTGAAGGAGAAGTAAAAGAAAGCGATCCCGACCCCATGCCTATGCCTCATCTCACGGAATGTATGTTTTATTGCAGTTGAGCAAAGGACCGACTTGCCGCATCCTGCAAAGCCATTGAGCCATAAGAAGGAATTGCGTTCCACTAGCCAATTCGTAAAGTGATGGCCGTTAACGAACCACAACCCCGTGTTTTGATGACGTTTCGCACATATAGTATGGTGATTAATAGATGCATCTGGTGCCATAAGCCATGCACGCATCGTAAAAGAGATCTGGTTAGCGTCTGTTCGCTCGAGAAGCGACTTGAGTTCCGACATGCCATCTTGGATCTGATTGTGGCTTCTGAGTTGCAGGGCGTCTAGTGCGAATGACAAGTTCTCACGTATCTCCCCGATGTCTTCCTCGAGCTTCTGCAATGTGCTTTTTCGAAATGGATAGGCTGCGCGACGCCCAGCAACTTGAATACGGCCCCTGACACTAGTGATGGAGCCTTTATCGAATTTTTGGCACTCAAACTGAAGCTCATTGATTATTTCCTCGCATCTCTTTGTTGCCTTTTCGACTTCTTTGAACAGCTCTTGTGCGTCGGCGCGGGATCGGCGATCTTGTATTGCAACGTCAAGGGATCGAAAGATGCTCTGAAGGCTCTCGAGATTCTGCGTAATTCTTGACAGGTTCGTGTCCTGGTCCTTGTATGCGGAGTAGAAATCGACCAAAGTTTGGGTGACTTGAACACCAAAAGAAAGTAACCCCGCAATCCCTGATGCTATTGAGAGCGGATCGGCCATCGTAATCTATTTATCGCTTTGTATGAGAAATTGTAGTGATTCGGATACCAATAAATATGTGGAATAATTAAAATTTCAGAGCCGGTCTTGAGATTCATGGAGAGGATTATAGCTGGCTTTATTGATGCCCAAGGTCAGCCTGCATGAGAGCGGCGCACGAGCGGTGAGAGCGACCAACGTGTCAATTGTCAATCGCATAAAGATTTCCGGTAAGTTACGGGACTAGATACCACGTGACTTTTTCTTACAGGGCATTTCGGTATCTTGAAAGGAGCTAAATCAAAGATAGACTAGCTTGTTTCAAAATAGGATTCGGGAAAGAATCTATGTGAGTGGAGTGGTGAAACTGATTTCGATCCATGCTGTAAACCGGATCAACTCGGGATGCCCATTGTATTATGCCAAGACTGGTGTACTAGATACAGACCATCTCAACAGTGGTCTATTAGCAATGAATCGACCGCCTCATGGTTGGTTCCCTCAGTACTAGCGCGTACGGATATACTGCGATCCGACAATAACCACTAGGGCAAAATACGTATCCACACTCAGCCTAGTGGTTGGTGGTGATTTATACTCAACTTCGGCGAGGGGTCGGGGTAAACGGTTTATACGCGCACACACACACACACACACACACAACCACACGCGGGGGGGGGGGGGGGGGGGGGGGGGGGGGGGGGGGGGGGGGGGGGGGGGGGGGGGGGGGGGGGGGGGGGGGGGGGGGGGGGGGGGGGGGGGGGGGGGGGGGGGGGGGGGGGGGGGGGGGGGGGGG
>JAPDFI010000070.1:0-28218 GCA_027569585.1 Penicillium silybi
AGGCGCGCCGATTATACTTTTATTTCCATTTTTCTCAAAACGGTTCAGACTATTTCATCATCTTTATTAACTAATTATAGGAAGAGAAAATATTTATATATATATATATTATCTATTAAGTACCACTTACTCAACCTTTAACTCCGAATGCTCCTACACGAGATGTAGAGTTTATTACGGTACGTTGTATATTAGTCTTAAAATTACCTCTTATAACTGGTGTTGGATAACCTTTAATAGAAGAATAAGCATTTTCTAAATTTCCTTTATATTTAGTTCTACGTTGAGATCTTGAAGCAGAAAAACGTCTAGTTAATCTACCAGCAGCTTCTAATCTAACACCTGATACTCTTTTGTATTTTATATTATTTAATATAATTTTTTTAAGATATTCAGTATTTGTTTTATTTTGCTGCATTAAACCATTTATTATATTATTAGTATCAAAGTTATTAACTGTAAAGAATTTCTTTGATTTTTGTACTAATTTAATATTTTGTAGTTTTACTTTTCTAATTAAAACTTTAAGGTATTTTAACACATTTCTTTTTTTCTTTAATTTTAATTCTAATGGTTGTGAGTAAATATTACTATTAAAATAGAAATATTTTAAATTTATAATATTAAATTCTACATTTTTATTATAAATCTTTCTTATTAAACTTATTAATCCTTGTATATAAGAATTTTCGAATTTAGCTTTATTTATATAAAGCATTTGTTTATATAGCATGTAATATCTTAGTCTTTTTAAACTTTTATTTATAAATTTTTTATAATAAATATTTTCTACTCAATATAATTCTGAGTTATATTTAGGTAAAACATTTGCTAATATTGTACTTTTTTCTTTTTGTTGTCTTAATATACTTAGACCCATATTTTTAATTAATTTCAATTTTCTTGTAAATTTTGATCTTGAAAATAATGTTATATATCTTTTTTTAAGTTTTAATAAGTAATTAAGTTTTTGTTTATTATATACATATAATGTTATATTTACTTTATCGTTAGTATGTTTAAATTCACCATCACTAAGAAATATTCTATTTGTTGATATTTTTCTAAATCTACGACGTAATCTTTCTTTTCTTAATAATGATTCTAATTCTAAATGGTATGAATTAAAATACCCTTTAACCAATTTCATAACAAATTTACTTTTAATAGGTATTAAACTTATAGCATTTTTATTATAAGCATAAATACTACTTTTTCAATTTCTTACTACAGGTACTACATCTCTATTATAAATAGTCACATTAGGACTATTTAATGATTTTTTCTTAAATGTAGTATTTAATTTTGATTTTATAATATTTAACATATTTTTAGCATATTAAAATATTAATATAATTAATTATATATATATAATTAATTATATAATACTAAGCTTGGTAAAACCAAGTCTATTACATTATTATGATAATAATAATTATTATACAAATTTTATATTTGTTAGTTAATAAAGATGTTGGGCATTTAAAAAGGATTATTGTTAGCAATACTCACCTTTTAGTCGTTGAACGTCCTTATTTAAATTTATCTTAATGATAAACATCTGCTTAAAATAAGTTTCGCTTCAAATACACTTAAATAAAAATAAGTTGTCTTTGAAATTTACCCAATATATTACCAATATTTTATAATATTGGAGGACTCACAGTTATAAATCCCTAGCGTAACTTTTTCTATAATCCAAGACCTTTCCTTAATGCATCTTGTGATCATATGCCCCGCTTACGCGACTGATAGACTCGTAGGTCAAACAGTAAAGCAAGATTAAGCCATTAAACTTTTAAAGTATAAATAAATATCATATTAATATAGACAAATACTATACTAATATAACAATAAACTTTTAAATATTAAAGTTTAAAATACATCTATTCACCATATAGTTAAAATCTTACTTAAAAATAAAATAAATATAGAATTTAATCGAATAGTAACTGTATAGTTATAATTATAACTATAACAAATTAAAATATTTGTATGTAAACATACAAGTTTACAATATGAACTTTGGATATACCCAGGTACTTTTTGTGGGATCTGTGCCCCGCATAAACTGCCTCCTAATCATCAAGAGATTATAATAGGATACGAATAAAGGTGTTTCATTGTTATCTTTCAACTACCTTATACACTATAAATCATCCTTACTTGTTCTCAAGTTAATTAGTAACAGTAAAGCTGCATAGGGTCTTCTCGTCTATCTAGAGGTAAACAGTATCTGCACTGCTACTCCAATTTCACTGAGACAATCATCGAGACAGCTGTTGCATCGTTAAATCATTCATGCAGGACCGCATTTAACGGCCAAGGTATTTCGCTACCTTAGGACCCTCATAGGTAAGGCCGCCATTAATCGGGGTGTCCTTCAAAACCTCAGATAATAACCAAGGTAAATCCGTTACCCAGCCGACATTGGGCAGACATCACACTCAATACTTTGATTTTTCATCTTTGCAGAGTGCTGTGTTTTTATTAAACAGTCGTACAACATTATTTTATGATTCCTCTTATTATTAATTTAATTATATCACGTATAAGTTTTCACTTATTTATGTTAAATTAATAATAATGGCCCTCCTTATTCCGAAGGTACAGAGTCAATTTGCCGAGTTCCTTAATGATTGTTCACTCAAACGCCTTTGTATACTCTACTTGCTTACTTGTGATAGATTCTAGGTACGGTGAATATTACTGATTATAGAGCTACTTTTAGTGAGACTTTCCCACTCACATCTCCTTTCTATAGAAAGTTGCATTCTATAGAAAGTTGCACTTGATTATGCTAAAAAGAAGTTTATATATAACCTTCGTAAAACTTTTTCCAGAACCTTTATTACTTAATAAAGGTTTTGTGTTTTACTCTGTTTACAAGTATATATTTTACATCATCAAAATTATCATTTGATTAATATTTTTAGACACCGAATTTAGATAGAAGCCATAAGCTTAAGGCGAGGCTAAAAGCCTTTTTCGTTACTCATGTCAGCATTCTCTCTTGGAATTTTTATAGGTATATCTAATAATTTGATATTTTATACAGAGCGGGTCTACATTATACCTCTTAGAGGTATAATTTAGACCGGTCCACCCTTTAACTATACCTCTTAGAGGCATTATTCATTTCTATTTTTTATCCAATGTTCCGCTACCCCACATATTATGTGTACAAGGTTTCGGTATATTATTTTAGATCCGTTAAATTTTCGGTATTTTATTCTAATATTTAATCAGTGCTCTGTTACGAGATCTTCAAAAAATGGCCGCTTCTAAGCCTATTTCCTGATTGTTTTAAAAAAAAACATCCTTAATTTCACTTAACAATAATTTTGGAACCTTAACTCTTGTTCTGGGCTGTTTCCCTTTAGACATACAACCTTATCGCACTATGTCCGATTATTTAACATTCATCTTTGCCCTTCCGAGTGCAAATACTCTCCGGTAAAGTCACTACAACCCCCCGATGTTGACAAATACACTTGTATTGTCCGAGATCACAGTTCTGTACCTGCTAAGATGTTAATTAAATTACCTACTTACATAGGTTTCGCGGAAAACCAGCTATACTAGTCAGTTTTGTCTTTCACTAACTTACCACAGTTCATCGGATATCTTTACAACGATAACCCGTTCGGGCTTTTACAACCCTGACCATGGTAAGATCACTAGCCTTCGGGTCTAATTCTAGATACTTATTCATTTTTTCATAATTGGTTTATCTAAGCAAAAAATAAAAGAGGATATACCACTTTACACTATATATAATATTTAATATATAATATAAAATAGTATATATAATATATATAATATAGTATAGTATACTATATTATACAACTTTATATTATTTATAATATAGTATATCTTCTTTTTTTCTTGCTTGCATCTAAAATTAACTTGCTGACCCATTATGCAAAAGGTACACTCTTATTATTTATTTAAAATTTTACTTGAGCTGCTTATAAAACTACTATTTCAGCTTTTTCCCTCACGGTACTTCTTCACTATCGCTTATATATTTTCTTTAGCCTTAGAGGAAGGTTCCCCTATATTTAAACAGATTTTTTTCCATTTTACTTTCATCCATTCATACGAAATCTCATATTTAACAATATGAGATTTATATGATGAACCACAGGCTATTATTATTTAGATGACACCAAATAATAATCTCGTTTGATTTCTTTTCCTAAAGTTACTAAGATATTTCAATTCACTTTGTCTAATTATAAGATTTCTCTTTGATCTCTAGCATCCTGCTAGATAAACCTTGAAATATATAGCTAACCCTCCATAATAGTTTCTTTATATACTTACCTTGATTTATCAAGATGTATGTGATACATATCACCTATATTGTGGGATTTTTTTTTTATTAAATTTATATATCAGGTTATTATGATTCGAACATAAACAATCTCCAACCCAAATGAAGCGACCAACCACCGGACACTAACCTGTATTTTTATATAATTTAATTTTTTATCCTATTATAGGATACAGAGAGTATATGATTCGAACATATGAAAGTTTTTACCTTTAGCTAGACTCAAGCTAGCCGCCTTAAACCTCTCAGCCAACTCTCTTTTTTGATTCTTCAGTGACTCGAACACTGAACATATCCTTATCAAGAATACACTTTACCTGTTAAGTTAAAGAACCTATACTATTTTATATATTCAAGAGCACTTAGATTTGAACTAAGAAATATAAGGTTGAAGCTTATAGTTTTACCGATTAAACTATGCTCTTCGGAAAAGAGATGAATCGAACATCTAAGTGTTAAAACACAATATTTAGCAAATATCTTACCCTACCAATAGCAACTTTTCCTTTTAATTATATATATTTTATTTTTACAATATAGTATTTTTACTATTACATACGAGTTAGGTCGGCCACGATCCGACATCTATTTTCTCGACAAGAAAACCCTTTACCAATTAAGTTACTAACCCTACTTATTTATATACGGCTAGTCGAATTCGAATCGACACGCTTTACTTGGAAGGTAAATAGTCTACCATTAACTTATAGCCATTATAATTATATATATATATATTACTATGACTAGCTGAATTCGAATCAGCACATCTTATATGGTAAATAAGCAGTCTACCATTAACTTATAGTCATTATTAAATAATATATATTTTATTTATTTTTGTTATTTTTACATTATTGTTAAGACTTATGGGATTTGAACCCATATTATAATGATTAAAAGTCACATGTTTTACCATTAAACTAAAGTCTCTATAATTATATTTTTTATATAATATTCTAATAACCTCAGTAATATACAGAGATATATAAGAATAGTCAAACTACATCAACAAAGTGTCAGTATAATATACCTGATTCGTAACCTAAATGATGGTGATCTGTTAAATGGTATGCTGCTAAACGTCATAATCCTACAGCTAAAAATGCTGTTCCTATAATAACGTGTAATCCGTGGAAACCTGTTCCAAAGTAGAAACATGATCCATAAACACTATCAGAAATTGTGAAAGAAGATACTGAATACTCTACACCTTGGAAGAATGTAAATATTATCGCTAATATTATTGTAACTACTGTTCCATATAATGCTCCTTTTCTATTACCTTGTATTAATGAATGGTGGGCATATGTTATTGTTACACCTGATGATAATAATATTATTGTATTTAATAATGGTAATTCAAAAGGATTTACAGCTTGTATACCTAATGGAGGTCATTGTGCTCCTAATTCTACACTAGGTGAAATTGCACTGTGGAAAAATGCTCAGAATATTGCTAAAAAGAAGAATACTTCTGAAATTATGAATAATCCTACTCCTAAGTTTAATCCTTTTTGTACAGCATTAGTATGATTTCCTAAATATGTACCTTCTGAGATTACATCTCTAAATCATAAACCCATAACATACATTACATTAAATACAGCTACTGGTACTAAGTACTCAAATCCTTGGAATCCATGCATAAATAAAACTATAGCTGTTGTTAATATAAATAATGAAACACTTGTAAATAATGGTCAAGGTGAAGGTGACACTAAATGAAAAGGATGATTTTGAAAATTACTTTTTGATCTATATATCATTTTTTATTTTTATTATTATTATTTTAAGTTACTATTATTATGTTAAATTTTAGTTATTTTTGTTTTATTGTTATTACTATGGCTCCTACCATACCTAATAATAATATTATAGAACTTATTATTAATCACATTGAATAACTTGTATACATTATATTACCTATACTAGCTATATGTGTTGGTTCTATTAATGTACCATCTCAACCTTTACCACTTACATAACCTATTTGTTGTTTTAAATCTACAACATTAGATAATTCATTAGTTACTTCTATATTTAATACTTTTGCAAAAAATGTATTTGATAAATTTGTGAACAAATTATTATTTATAGTATTTAAAGGCAATGCTTGTTTTACTATTCCATAAAATAGTAAAGCTACAAAAAAAGCTAAAGGTATATCGTTATTAGTTTCTCTATGTAGCTCAGATACTCTAATATTTATTAACATTAATATAAAAAGGAATAATATAGATACAGCTCCTACATAAACTAATATATAAGATAATCCCATAAAACTATATCCTACTAATATTAATAAACATGCTATATTTACAAATAAACCTATTAAAAATAATACAGCTACTATAGGATTTTTACACATAATAGTAATTAAAGCAAACATAACTGAAATGAAATATAAAAGATCTATTACTTCTACACTAAATCCATTAGTTATAGAATCATTTAATATAAAAATGTTATTCATATATTATAATCATATATTATCTATCATATTTTTATACAATAATAAATATCTAGATAGGATTAGAATTATAATAATCTAATTAGGAAGAAAAGGAATCGAACCTTCGATGGCCTATAGCCATTGAGTTTACAGCTCAACCCGTAAACCAACAAACGGACCCTTCCTTAAAAAAAATCTTATCTTTTTTCTGGATTCGAACCAGTTGGAAATTATTCCAATATACCTTATAAAGATGATACATAGATAAAATTAGCTAGATCTTATAGTATCTATGTATATATTATTTTTTTTAATGTTTATATTCCCCGTGCAATTTCCATTACACGAACCTTATTTCGACTTAACACCAATTAAAGTTTTGCATTCGAAAACTTTCCTGCATATTAATATATCTAATTATATATAATGTTATACAGAAAAAATCAAACTTATTGCATCTTCTTCTTTCAGCGCCTGACGAGTGGTTAGTACCTAACTGAGATAAAATTCACCGTGACGATGGTGATTCACGATTACTAGTAATTCCTTTTTCATGTAGTCGAGTTACAGACTACAATCCATATATTTCCTTTTTTGGGGATTAGCTCCATTTCACAATATCGCATCCCTTTGTAAAGGCGTATGTGGCACGTCTATAGCCCACAGCATTTAGGCCATAATGACTTGTCTTAATCCCTATTATCTGGTCCAATGTAGTAGCGAACCACTCTATATAAATAAATAAAGTGAGGGTTTTCGTTAATTAAAGGAGTTAACCAAATCTCACGACATTAACTAAAGACAGCCATGCAGCGCTTGTTACAAATTTTTTATATTATGCTATACAAGCTGTGGTAAGGTTTTTCGCGGATCATCGAATTAAATAACATACTTCACTACTGGTTTCAGAAACGGTCTAATGATTTCAGTTTATATGTTGCCATAGTACTCTTGAGGTGGAATGCTTACACTTTCGTTTATACATTAAATTTCTCTAATGTATGACATTCATCATTGTCTGCTTGGACTACTAGGGTATCTAATCCTGTTTGCTACCCAAGCCTTCGTATCTCAACGTCAGTTATTACATAGGAGGACGCCTTCGCCGTTGACAGTCCTTCTGGTATCAAAAAATTCTATCTCTACTCCAGAAATTCTTCCTTCTCACATATAACTCTAGTAAAAAAGTACTCTTTTAAAGTTTAATTTACAGTCTACACACCCTTTAAACCCAATAATGATAACTAACACTAGCCTTCTACGTATTACCGCGACTGCTGGCACGTAGTTTGGTCAAGACTTATAAATAGATTATGTCATTATAAATATCTATTCAGAATTTTATGTGAATTAATCACTATTGTATTTATACAAATACACTTACATTCTTCCAAGTTACTGGTTCAGCCTTGCGGCCATTGACCAATATTCCTCACTGCTGTACATAAAAGCATTGGGTTTTTTTCAGACCCAATGTGGTCGATCAACTTTCCAGTTACGACTACGGTTACTGCTAGAAAAGTCATTACCTTTCCTACTACTCACCGTGATAAAAATTAACATCTTAAACCGGATTTATATTACCTTTATTATATAAGGGATCTCTTCCCTTAGTTCAAGGTAGCCAATTTATCTTATACTCACCTGTACACCACTACTACTTATTTTTAAATTTAAAAACTTAAAATCTAAATAGTCGTTCGATTAGCATGTGTCAAGTACTTGGACAGTGTTCAGTTAGAGCCATCATCAAACTCTCTAAATTTTTATTTGGTATACCACACCTATATTGTATTATATATATTTACTATGTAAATTTTTTTGTTGTTTTTATATAAGATATAAATAAGCCAGTTTCTGTTTATTTTTCAATACTTCTAAATGAAAACTAAACATAGGGTTCTTGTTCGCAATTTATTACAATAATAAATTATTAGTTTCTGTTTGAATCCTTATATCTTTATAATGTTAATATATTTTAACTTATATGTACAACAAGTATTGGACTTTCCTATTTACATGAAATTTTTATATCTTATATTTACCAGAATATAATTAATATTAATAAAAATTATATTTTATTACCTGGCTAGTATATTTAGACTATAAAAAAGTAATATATATAGAGACAAATATATTAACTTCTTGATAATAATTATAGATTTAATTTTTAATTAAAAAATTATTTTTTTTTTTAGTTAAATAATAACTTTATGTAAAAAAATAGAATGTAAAAATTTTATTTTGTGTTTAGTAATTTATTTTTTTAGTGTAAATCTAATCCATCTTTAATATATGAACAAGATAAAACTACGAAAACTTGTGCTTGTATAAATGCTATAGCTAATTCTAAACCTGAGAATGCTATAATAAATGCTAAAGGTATTAACCCTAATATAAAGAATATAATACCACTAGTCATAATATTATATGTAAATCCACTTAAAATACTTAAAAGCATGTGACCACTTAATATATTAGCAGCTAATCTTAAACCTAAAGAAACGTTTCTAGATAAGTATGAAATGAACTCAATTAAAACTAATAAAGGTAATAATGCTAAAGGACAACCTGAAGGTACAAATAATGAAAAGAATTTTAATCCATGTCTTTGGAAACCTAATATTGTTGCACCTAAAACAATAGTAAAACTAATTGAGAATGTTAGAATAAAATGTGATGTTGATGCAAAACTGTAAGGTACTAAACCTATTAAATTATTTACTAAAATAAATATGAATAATACATACATTAAAGGAAAGAACATTTGCCCTTTATTAGGGTTTATTTGATTTATAACAATACTGTGTACTGTAGCATATATACTTTCTTGACTTATTGATCAGTTGTTAGGTATTATTTTATTATTATTTGTAGCTAATAAGCTATATGTTAAAATTAAAAAAATACTTATAGATAAGTATAAACCTATATTTGTTAAAGATAGGTGTATATTACCTAATAAGTTTGCGTTAAGAGAAAATAAATCTCTAACTTCAAATTGGTCTAATGGACTTAATACAAAATCTAAATGACGCATAATATAAAAATTGAGTACATATAAATATTAACTTATTTTATTCTATGAAGAAAACTCATATTTGAGATATATATAATAATTTATTATAGTTTAATTTTTTATAGTATTATATATGTATAATATTATTTATTATAATTTATTTATGTAAATACGTGAAATAAAAATACGTACAAATTTTGGTAATATGTATTTAGTAAATGCATATATTAATACTGTTAATATTACAAAAGTAAATACTACTTGATTTACAAAAAAGAATGGTACTAATTGTGGCATATAGTATATTTATTAATTGTGTTGATATTTTCCTAATTTATATCTTGACTTTAAAAGATTATATTGTAATGAATAGCTCTTAAGATGAATCGAACATCTATCAAAATATTAACAGTATCCCGCTCTACCATTGAGCTATAAGAGCTAATTAATAAAAATTTGTAATTTTTACTATAATTCTTACCCAAGAATCGAACTCGGATCAAAATATTAGAAGTATTCTGCTCTACCATTGAGCTAGTAAGAATATTATTTATATATAAGTATATACATATTTATAAATAATTAAGATTTTATTATAATTTATTTATATTATTAATTAATAGTATAAATTAAAGAAGAAACTGAGTAATGTAAACCATCTAATATTGGTGCAGGATATATACCAAATAATACTGTTAATACTACAAATACTAATAACATAATAAATTCTCTTCTAGTTACATCACCTATATTTTCTACAAAATAAACAGAGTATGAACCACCAAAAGCTATTCTATTATACATAAATATTGTATAAGCAGCAGATAATACAATAGATGTACTAGCTAATATACCTAAAATAGGCATTCTTTCAAATGCACCATATAATGACATAAATTCACCTAAGAAATTTAATGTTAATGGTGTACCACTATTACCTAAAGATAATATAAAGAATAATATAGAGAATACAGGCATTATTTGAGCCATACCTCTATAATATGTAATTAATCTAGTAGAAGATCTATCGTATAAAATACCTCCAGCACAAATAAATAATCCTGGTGATACAAAACCGTGAGCTAAACCTAAAACTATTGCACCTTCAATACCTTGTATTGTATTACTAAACGCACCTATTAAATAAACAGCTGCGTGAGATACAGAAGAGTAAGCAATAAGTTCTTTAATATCTATTGTTCTTAATGTACTAAAACTTGCATAAATTATAGTTATTACACCTATTACATATATTATATATGTATAATTTAAAGAAGCTTTAGGTAATAAAGGTAACATTAATCTAAATATACCATATAAACTTAATTTTAAAACAATACCTGCTAATATAATACTTCCAGATAAAGGTGATTCAACGTGAGCTTTTAATAATCAAGTGTTTAAAAAAATAACTGGTGTTTTTACAGCAAAAGCTATAAATATACCATAGAATAAAAATAATTGTGTTACATAACCAAAATTTGCTTTTGATAATGCATCAAAATCAGTTGTACCCATTATAGAAGACATTACTATAATAGATAATAACATGAATAATGAACCTAATAAAGTATATAAGAATAAATAGAAACTAGCTCTCACTTTATTACTTGAACCAAATAATCCTATTAATAAAAATAAAGGTGGTAATATACTTTCAAAAAAGATATAGAATAATAGTATATCTAATACTAAGAATACTGCTAATAATAATGTTTCTAATAATAACATTATTACCACAAATGATAATACATTTTTAGATTGTATTGAATTTCAATTAGATAATATTGCTACAGGCATTATTATAGTTGTTAATAATATAAAATATATTGATAAACCATCTACACCTAAATATATATCAAAATAACTTATTTCATAATGTTCCTCAATAAATTGGAATTGTTTACTACTAAAATCAAATAGTATAAACATTACTAATGATACAACTAAATTTATTATTGATGTTGCTAAAGCTATAGATTTTATTTTTATATTATTAACTAAAGATAAACCATAATTTGCCTCTATTGTTACAATACTTATTCCTATTAATGGTATTAATAATAATAATAATGACATAAATATATATATATATTTTTTATTTACTGCTTATTAAATATGTATAAATACATATTTTGTTACACTTTTAGATATACCTAAAAAGCTATTTTATACAACTAAATAATAAAAAAAAAAATAATAACTATTTATAGTTTATTTTATTACTATTTAATACTATATAGTGTATTTGTACAAAAATATTTTTCTGTTTATTACATATATATACACGTAAATATGTATTGTGATATTAAATTTATAAATATATAAATTTATAATATTATAATACTATTTGAGTAGGTAATCCATCTAAACCATATATAATACAAGGTAATAAAACAACATATGCTATAATTAAAGGTAAGAAAACAGTTCAACATACAGACATTAATTGATCAAAACGTATTCTAGGGAAAGACGCTCTAACTCAAATGAAAACGAATACTAATAAAATAGTTTTAATTCCTAAATTTAAAGGAGAAGAAGATATATTTGTGAATATTGTTTCTAACATATAATTATCTACACCAAATAAAGAATTTAATAGCTCTATACTTAAATCAATAGGTATAATACTTAAATAACCACCTAAGAATAAAATACTATTTAAAACACAAATTAAAACTATACTAGCATATTCAGCTAAGAAAAAGAATACAAAAATACTAGCAGAGTGTTCTGTCATAAAACCACTAACAAGTTCTGACTCAGCTTCAGCTAAATCAAAAGGGGGTCTATTAGTTTCTGCTATAGAACCTACAAAAAATATTAAAAATAAAGGAAATAAAGGTAATAAGTAATTAACTACTTTTTGAGAATCTATAATAGTTATTAGATTTAAATTACCTGCTAATAATAAAACTAATAAAATAATAGAACTTAATATTAATTCGTAACTAATTAACTGAGCTGTACTTCTTAATGAACCTAAGAATGCATATTTAGAATTAGCTGATCAACCTGCTAATAAAATACCATATGTACCTAAAGAAGATACTGCTAACATATAAAGTAAACCTAAACTAAAATCTGATACAAATATACCTGATCCAAAAGGAACAACTAAATAACCTAATAATGCAAAAATTAAAGTTATCATAGGTCCTAAGAAAAATAAATATATATTAGATTGTGTTGGTGCTACGTACTCTTTTAATAATAATTTTAAAGCATCGGCAAATGCTTGTAATAAACCATAATAACCTACAGCATTGGGTCCTAATCTTCTTTGCATACTAGCCATAGTTTTTCTTTCAGCTATAGTAACAAATGCAACTGATAATAAAGCAGGAACAATTAATAATAATCCCTCAAGTATTGAAATAATAATAATTCTCATTTTTATATTAAATTTTTATTATAATATAATATATATATATTATATATATATTATATCATATATATATATATATTTATATTTATATTTATATATACAATTTTATAGTTTTTTTTTTTACTTGCAGTTTTTATAATTATATATTATTATATTTAATAGACTTACTCATAATATATCTTAAAATATATTATTTATTAGTATTATGTAAATTTTTCATATAATTTATCTTAGTTTTTAACTATATAATTTATTTTAGTTTTTAACCATATAATTTATTCTAGTTTTTAATCATATTATTTATTATGGTTTTAACCATATTATAGTTTTTAACTATATTATTTATTATAACTAAATATAATGTTCAGGAGTTCGGGGAACTCGAATCCCTTTATTTCAATTTGCAATCGAAACGCAGAACCTTCTGCTCAAACTCCTATATATTTATCTTATAACTTCTATATATATTAAAAAATATAGAAATATGTAAATATATATTTTTCAAATAAAATTAATTATTTTCTAGTGGCTAATTCTACTAAACTATTTTCTATAATACTTAAAGCAGGTACTATTACAAAGAAATGTGCAAAATATAAAACAGTTGAAATTTGTCCAAATTCTATGAATGGTGTTTCAACGTGTTTTGCTCCTATTTGCATTAATACTAAGAAATTAGCCACGAAAATAAAGAAAGCTATTTTACTTAGAGGTCTAAATTGAACACCTCTTAATTTAGATAAATCTGTAATAGGCATAGCTATTAAAGCTAATATAGCTGCAAACATAGCTATAACACCTAATAATTTATTAGGTATAGATCTTAATATTGCATAGAATGGTAATAAGTATCACTCTGGTACAATAGCAGGTGGTGTTTGCATTGGGTTAGCCATAATATAATTTTCACTATCACCTAACGCATTAGGCATAAAGAAAACAAATACAGATAATACTATAAAGAAAATAAATATTGTTATTAAATCTTTAAATACGAAGTAAGGTGCAAAAGGTAATCTATCATAATTACCAGATATACCTAAAGGATTACCAGATCCTACAACATCGTGGTAAGCTATTAAGTGCATTACTACTAATGCAGCTAATACAAAAGGTAATAAGAAGTGTAATGCAAAGAATCTATTTAATGTTGCATTGTTAACAGAGAAACCTCCTCAAATAAATTCAACAATATCTTGACCTATTCAAGGTATAGCACTCATAAGGTTAGTAATAACTGTAGCACCTCATAAACTCATTTGACCGTATGGTAATACATAACCCAAGAAAGCTGTAGCCATCATTAAAATAACTATAACTGTACCTATAATTCATGTTAATGTTCTAGGTGATTTATATGATCCATAGTATAAACCTCTTCCAATGTGTAGGTATAATAAAAAGAAGAATGCTGATGCTGTATTAGCGTGTAAATAACGCACTAATCAACCATTGTTAACATCTCTCATTATATGTTCTACAGAATTAAAAGCTTCTGCTACACTAGGTGTATAATGCATAGCTAATGTTACACCTGTAACTATTTGGATTACTAAACATAATCCTAATAATGATCCAAAATTCCATAAATAACTTATATTTGCCGGAGTAGGTGCATCTATTAAATATGCATTTAATATTCTTAATAAAGGATTACTTTTTAAAATTCTCATTTTTATTTTTTTTTATTTTTTTGTTTAGTTTACACTTATTAACATATATTATACTTATATATATATATAAGTATTTAATTTATTAAACTATCTATATTTATTAAATACAATTAGGTATAGTTACAACAGGTTTAATAGGAGCTGGAGTAGGAATTGATGTTGTTTTCTCTGCATTAATATTAGGTGTTGCTAAAAATCCTTCTTTAAAAGGACAGTTATGCAATATAGATTATTTTACTATTATTATATGATTTTTTATTTTTTAATTTAAGATTAAATCCTTTTATTTAATGAATTTATAGATATATCTATATTTACATTTTTCTTCTTTTTATAGGAGGATATGGATTGCTTGAGTCGTAGTAAGCAGATTATGATCCTAAAACTCTTTTGTGATGTTTAAGTCCTTGTTCATAATTATGTTTATTGATTAAATTATTATAATCGTTATCAGATTTATCCATAATTTCAGAATAAATTCTGTAATCTGATATAGATACGTCACCTACTAATTCAGAATATTTTTTACCCATTGGTAAAATATCTATATTTGACACGTAACCAGATAATGTTAAGGATTTACCTTTCTCACTACCTAATCAATTAGCATCAAATGAAACAGTATATAAATCCCACAATTTATTTGAATTCAAGTGTGGATTCATAGATTTAGCTTGTAGAAAATGAGAATATAGAATCTCAAATCTTCTCTCATCTAAAATAAGAGTCTTATTACCAAAATATTTTTTACTACTTTGGTAATAATTAGAAAAACTACCCACTAAATTTTTATACTCTGGATGCTTATCACGTAAAAATTGTTCTTGTGCTGGGCTATATTTTGGTAAATAATGATCACCTACCGTTAATCCATTTAAAGTTCTTTTACTTAAAGGTTGCGTTACATTACTTTTAGTTGTAGGATCAAACATATTATAAGATCTATCCTTATGATTAGTTGGAGTAAATATATCTGATTTATGTATAAGTCTTTCCCTATTAGTACCTAAACTTTGATAAATTTGACTATTATCTGTTTTTGCTTGATACATTTCAGAAATAGCATTCATTAATTCAATAATTGAGTCCATTTTAATATTTTAAATTATTATTATAATATAATATATATATAATAATACAATTATATATATATATTGTATTTTTTGTTTTGTTTAGTTTAGTTTTTTTAGTTTAACTTGCAGTTTATATTATTTATATGTTATTATATTTAATAAACTTACTCACAATATATTATATTGTGTAAATTTTTCATATTATATATGCTGGCATTAGCCAGCCAGAAGTTCGGGGAACTCGAATCCCTTTATTTCAATTTGCAATCGAAACGCAGAACCTTCTGCTCAAACTCCTATATACAAATATTTATGTATTTATGTATTAAACATTATATAGCTCGAAATTTATTATAATAATAATTTCTGTTTAAATGTTTAAAAATATATATATATATTTATATAAAAATTACCTTCCACCACCCTCACACTATTTTTAGTGTTACCTAACTACATTTTTTATTATAATTTAAATATAATAAGTAGATTAATTTATATTAATTATATTACTTAATTACAATAATTTTTATTATTTAAATACTACCTGGTACAAATAAAACTATAGCTAATAAATTAGACATATGTAATCATTCGTTAGGCATAAACATAAATAAAAGAATTACTAAAGTTAAAATAGAAATAATTATAGATAAAGAACTAGATAAAGCAAATTTATTATCAAAATATATTCTATTAACTACTTTGTTTTTTTGTAAAACAAGAGCAGGTATTCTTAAATCTTTTAAATCACTAAAATATGTATAAGAATGTTCATCAAAAAACATTGTTTTTACAATAAATAAGTAATAAACAGCACTTATTACACTAGTTAATACTCCTATTAAAGTTAAGAAAACAAATCCTTCTTGTAAAGCAGCTGAGAATACCATCTGTTTTGCAAAGAATCCCATTAAAGGTGGTATACCTGCAAATGAGAATAAAGTAATAGCTAAACTTAAAGCTAAAATACTATTAATATGGAAATATCCTTTAAGTTGACTTATAAGTTGTATAGGTGAATTATTTTTATCTATTAAGTTATTATGATTAATATTATTATCATTATAAGCATATAAACTATATCCTATAGCTACTAATAAAATAAAGGCATTTAAATTAGATAAACTATATTGAACTAAATAGAAAATAAAAGATTGTATAGATTCAACACTATTTATAGTTAATGCTAATAACATGAAACCTAAATGAGATATTGTACTATAAGCAAATAATCTTTTAATTCTAAATTGAGTTAAACCTAATACAGTACCTATTATTAAAGATAATAATGAACTTATTAATAAACTTGTAGTTCAAGTATATTGAGTTGTAATATATATACTATTAGTATAATGAACTAATTGTAATAATAAGATTAATATAGATATTTTTGCTATAATAGTTACAAAAGTTGTTACAATAGTAGGAATACCATCATAAACTTCAGGAGATCAGAAATGGAATGGTGCAGCTGATATTTTAAATAAGAAACCTATAGATATTAATAATAAGCAATAAGGTATATAAGTAGTAATTTCTTGTCCATTTAATACACCAGCTAAATTATTAATAACATAGAAACTATCTAAAGATGTAACACCTAAATTAGCATATATTAAAGCTATACCTAATAAAATAAAACAAGAAGATAAACCACCTAATAAGAAATAAGTTAAACCAGCTGAAGTAGCTGATTCAGAATTTCTATACATAGCACATAATAAATATAAACCATAACTTTGTAATTCTATAGCTAAGAAAATAGAAACTAAATCACTACTAGATATTAATAATATACTACCTGTCATAATAAATAACAACATTAATGTATACTCTATTATAGTGTATTGTTCTCCTTTTTTTAATATTATATTAGATACAGCAATATTTTTAACAAATTGTAACTTTGTAAATATTAATTTGTTAAAACTCATGTACTCATTAGATATTAATTTTCTAGGAAAAAATCCCGTCATATTCAAGATAAATAAAGTTATTACAAATATTAATATATGAAAAGTTTGTGTTATAGAAGATGTATAAAATAAACCACCAAATAACCCAATTCCGTTATCTAAATATGTTATAAATAAATTATTGTATGATAAAAATATACAATAAAATAATATAATTATTCCTACTCTTGAATAAAGAATAGCTGTATCACGCCTAAAAGATATAGCATTAGACAATAATAATGAGAATATTGAGGATAAAAGCATACCCAGTTAAAAAATAAATTTAAATTAAACA
Organism: Penicillium silybi; assembly: GCA_027569585.1. Taxonomy (NCBI): domain Eukaryota; kingdom Fungi; phylum Ascomycota; class Eurotiomycetes; order Eurotiales; family Aspergillaceae; genus Penicillium; species Penicillium silybi. The sequence goes on from JAPDFI010000070.1 coordinate 18,201, forward strand.
AAAATAATAATACATTATTTTGTTGATGACAAATTATTATTTAATAATGCAAATAATGCAAAAATTACTAATATAAATAAATTATTATCATAACTAGAGAAAGATACTAATGAAATATAGAATATTAATCCTATTAATATGTATAAAGCATAAGTAGTTACAACTCCAGTACTTAATTTACCTAAATTATTACTTAATGATAATAATCCTTTTTCTAAACCATATGGACCTAAATATTCTACAGAACCTTTATCAAGACTTTTAGTAGTTTGACCACCTAATTTTAAAACACCTTCTACAATATATTTATTATAAAATAACTCTATATAGAATCTTTGATTGAAAAAACTAAATATATTATAACCTAATTTTGAGTATTTAAAGTTAATAAGCAATTTAGGTAAGAATTCAGATAATAACACTGAAATTACACTTAATGAAACAGTAAATACAAAAGGTAATAATTTAAAGAATGTAGGCACAGCAAATTCTGTATCTAACATAATTTCATGACTAGGGTGAATAAATAAACTATTATCTACAAAGAAACCAGTACCTAAACCTATAAATATATCTTTAGTTATATAACCAAAGAATATAGAGAATATTGATAATATTATTAAAGGTATTGTTAAGAATAAGTCACCTTCATGTGCATGTTTGTAACTAGCTAATGGTCCATTAGGATTAGCTAAGAATGTTAAATAAAGAACTTTAGCTGAATAAAGTGTAGTAAACATAGCACCTATAGTAGCCACAAAGTAAACTATAGTACCTGATAAATAGAATTGACCATAAGAAGATTCAAGTATGAAATCTTTAGAATAGAATCCTGTCATGAAAGGTACAGCTACTAAACTTAATGAAGCTATTAACATAACTGAATATGTTAAAGGTAAGAATTCTCTTAAACCACCATATTTTCTGAAATCTTGATTATCTGCTACTGCGTGTATAACTGAACCAGCACCTAAGAATAATAATGCTTTATAGAAAGCGTGATTTACTAAGTGGAATAAGGCTAAATTATAACTAGATAAACCTACGGCTATTACCATCATACCTAATTGACTCATAGTAGAATAAGCAATAACTTTTTTAATATCCTGTTGGAATAAACCTATTAAAGAACTAAATACTGTAGTTATAGCACCTAATCATAAACATAATACTAATACAGTTGAGCTATACTCTATTAATGGTGATGATCTCATTAATAAATAAACCCCAGCTGTAACCATAGTAGCTGCGTGTATTAAAGCAGAAACTGGTGTAGGACCTTCCATAGCTTGAGGTAATCAAATGTGTAAACCTACTTGTGAACTTTTTGCAGTAGCACCTATTAATAAACATATACCTATTATAGTTATAATATTTTCATTATAATAAGGTGCTAATGCAAATACTGTACCATAATCAATATTACCAAAAGATCATAAAATAGTAAACATACCTACAGTTAATAAACAATCACCTACTCTATTTGTTAATAAAGCAGATATAGAACTTTGATTTGCTGCTATTCTAGTAAATCAGAAATTTACTAATAAATATGAACAAACACCTACACCTTCTCAACCTACAAACATTATTAAATAGTTATTACCTGTTACAAGTATAATCATCATAAATGTGAATAAACTTAAATAACTAAAAAATCTTTGATTGTGTGGATCATGACTCATATAACTTATTGAATATATGTGTACTAAACTTGATACTATTAATACAGGTATTAACATAGATACTGTTAATGAATCAAATCTAAAGTTTCATAATACATATAATGATTCTACATCTAATCATCTTGCTACATTTATTGTTACTGGTATATTATTAAAACCTACTTCAAAAAAAGCTATTATTGCTAATAATGTTGTAGTTATTACTGAACCACATGTTATAATATGTGCTCCACTTACTCCTACTTTTCTACCAAAAAAACCTGATATTATTGAACCTAATAAAGGTAAAATTATTAATGTTAAATACATTATCTATATTGTATTGATATACTACCTCTTAATCTATAATATGCTACTAAAATTCCTAAACCTATTGCAGATTCAGCTCCTGCTATTGTTAAAATATATACAGCAAATGTTTGTCCTAGAATATCATCAAAACTTAGTGAACTAACTAATATTAAAAATGTTGCTGATAATAACATAATTTCTATTGATATTAACATCATAATGATATTTTTTCTATTTAATACAAACCCTAATATTCCTATAATAAATAAAAATACTGAAAAATTCATAATCTATTTATATTTTTTATTTGATTTATCTATACTACAGATTATATTATAATTTAAATAATAATTATTATTGCTTATGTAATTTTAAAATAAAACAATTATTATTGCTTATATAATTTTAAAATAAAACAATTATTATTTTAAACGCGTATTGGACTCGAACCCATATATATGTGTCCGTAGCACATCATTTTACCATTAAATTAACACGTTTTTACCCTAATATTTTTGGGTTTGTTAACTCTACATACATAGATAGGATTAATAAAAAAGATATATTTTTATTAACTCTACATACATAGATAGAAATAATAAAAAGGTATAATCTAGTATGACATACATAAGCTTTATGTCTTAATCCATATCTATATTGTGGGATTGTTTTTTTTTATTATTAATTTCTTAAGTTATTCTTGTCCGTATATTTACCCTGTGTTAACTAATGAAGGTACCTAGAATCGAACTAGGGTATTCTATACAATGTACAGCTGTTCTACCATTAAACTATACCCACCACCTTAAATTAATAAAAGAAATTATAATATAAAATAAAACCTAAATAGCTATCACTATCTACACTATTAAATTAATTACATTGTTTTAATATATTGAAAAATTTTCTATTTAATATGAAATAAAAATATATTTTAGCTTTGTCTAACTTTACCATAAATTACTTGATGTCTAGATAAGTGACGCATCAATTCTATTTTATCGTCAATAACCTTGCTAAAATTACCATAAGATACTGTACAAGTATACTCTCCACGATAAGGGCCACGACAGTCATATGTAAATGTAATACCATCCTCTACATAAGTACGTACAGCTCCAGAGTAAGATATAGAAGCTTTACTCTTATGAAAGATCTCTGGTCAGAAATTTATAGCTCTGCTACCATGACGATCTTTAAAAGAATAATAAAAATCTGCACCACCTGATTCTAGCTTTATTTGTGCAACAAACTGATGAGGCACCATTGACTCCTTTAATTCACGAGACTCTTGAAGTTTAATAGCATATTCACGATCTGAAAGTACTAGATCATATCTACCTTTAGAATTCATAAGTAGATTCGGTTTTCCATTATCATAAAATCTACTATCTGTAGGACCTTTATCCCATGGAGTATTACTTGAAGATCCTTCACCCACGGAATCGTTACCTCCCAATTGAGTGTTATTTGAGGGTCCTTCACCTATAGAATTAATATTTAAAAATATAGAATCCGTAAATAATTGACCCTCTAAATATATTAAATTAAAATTTGCTAATATTAAATTGAAATATTCTAATATATATGTATCATCTAAATTATTATAAAAAGTTAATACTCTAGATAATGTTAACCATAATACTATTAATGTGTGTCCTCCTTCGGTACTAAAAACGAATTTATCGTAATAATAATACTCGATGATTCTAAAAATTCTAATACTACGATTTTTAATTTTAATACTAAAATTTTTAATACTAATCTGGATATTTCTTAAAATTCTAATACTAAAATTTTTAATACTAATCAAGATGTTTCTTAAAACTCTAATACTACGATTTTTAATTTTAATACTAAAATTTTTAATACTAATCAAGACATTTTTTAAAATTCTAATACTAAAATTTTTAATAATCAAGATGTTTCTTAAAATTTTGCTGATGTCTTTAACGCTAATAGATTTAATATAAGTCATAATTTTTTCGCTAATATAAGTCATAATTTTTTTCATTAACCTTCCATTTGATCTCTTAATCATAAAAGGAAATCCCTGATGGATACTGATTGTATAGCAATAGGCATAGAGCTGTGCAGTATCCCACAAATTTCCGAGCACTGTCCAAAAAAAACTCCTGGACGATTTATATAAACAGAAGCTTGATTTAATCTACCTGGGTATGCATCAGCTTTAATACCTAAAGATGGGCAAGCATAAGAGTGTATAACATCTGCGGCAGATATAACAATTCTTGTGTGTGTTAATTCAGGTATTATAACTCTATTATCAACTTCTAACATTCTAAATTGACCTTCTTCTAAATCACTTTCAGGTACTATATAAGAATCAAATTCTATGAATTCATCATCCTCATTAGTAAAATCAGGATATTGATAGCTTCAGTATCATTGATGACCTTCTGCATATACAACTAATGATGGATCCATTACCTCATCCATTAAATATAATAATTTGAATGAAGGAAATGCTATTAATATTAATATAAATGCTGGAGATATAGTTCATATTAATTCTATTAAAGTACCATGATTCATATATTTATGAGCTATAGGTGATCTTGATGCTAAAAAATTTCTTACAATATTTATCATCATTCATACAACAGTAAATAAAATAATAGCTAAATAAAACATTATATTATTGTGTAATTCTTCTATTCCTTCCATTTGTGGTGAAGCACTATCTTGGAAAAATAAACCTCAAGGTGTTGGAGCATCCAACTGTATGTTCAACATATAATAACTTAAATTCATTTGTTTTCCTATATTAATTGACGTGTTTATATTTTATTTTTTTATCTAATTTCTAGAACTATTTTTATTACTGTAATATTTCGTAATCTACTATGTAAATAGTTATACCTATACTTTATAATTATATTATACTACATCTTTATATATTAAAGAATATCCTTTTCATGATTTATCATTAAAATTATATACTTGTCTACTTTCTATTTTTAAAGCATTTTTTCCTAATTCAAAGGCAAAACCTAATGTTAAAACTAGGAAAAATACTAGCATTATTACTAAACCATATATACCATTAGTATAAGCACTAACAACATAAGGATATACTAATAAAATTTCTAGATCAAATAATAAAAATAATAAACCAAATATAAAGAAAGATATACTAAACTGTGATCTATTCTGTCCTAAAAAAGAATGAAAACCACATTCAAATGCACTATCTTTTTCTTCATACGCGTAGTGTGGTGATAATATTAAATTAACTGCCAATAATATTATTCCTAATACTGGAATTAAAAATAAAAAAAAAGTTGTTGTTGTCATAATTTGAAAAATTTATTAAATATTTTATCAAAAAAAAATTTTTTTTTATTTACTTTTATTAAGTATTTATTAAGTTTATTATGAAAACATCATTACGATTTATATCTATTTAATTATATATATTTTTATTTTTTACGTAATAAATTACCACCTACCTCCTTATTACCTCCGTTAAATTTAACGTTACCTAATACAAAATAAATACTATTTATTTTAATAATTTAAATATAGCTATTAAGCTACATATAATAATAAGAAAGCCATCATTAAAGCAAATAATCCTGTTGCTTCAGCAAAAGCAAAACCTAATATTGCATAAGAGAATAACTGTCCTCTTAAAGAAGGATTTCTAGCAACACCTAATATTAATGCACCGAAAACAACACCAATTCCTACTCCAGCTCCTATTAAACCTGTTGTAGCCATACCTGTACCTATTATTTTTGCTGCTTGTAACATAAAATAATTAATAATATTTATATATAAATATATACTAAGAAAAAAGATTTTTATTATGCAATGATCATCCTTATAATATTATATTATGAGAATAATGATAAACCTCATAATACTAATATAGTACCTTTTTGTACAATTTTAGTATACTATACCTATACAGTTTTTTATATTAAAACTTGTTTTGTATACTTACACCTATATTGTATTATATACATTAAAATCTATTACTTTTAAGAAGTTATTCTTAAACTGTATTTTAACGGGTTTTTCAAAAATTTCTTTTACCTAATATTTATATTTTTTAACATTAGTAAATATAGGTATTTAATTAAAAATAAATTTATTTAATTTATTAATAGTTAATTTATTTATATATTGTAAAAGATACGAATATATTAATTACAAAATTTAAGAGTAAAAAAATAAACTTAAGATTGTAAAGGTAAACTAGCAAAAGCGTGTGGTTTTGGTGGACTAGTTAAACATCATTCTAAAGAACTATTATTTCTAGTGAAATATACTTGGAATGTATCACTGAATAACTGTGGAGTTAATCAAGGATATCTTGATACAGCTTTACCTTCTGTTAATTGTTTGTAAATAATAGTTAAGAAATATCATGTAGCAACAACACTAACAATAGAACCTATACTACTAATTAAGTTTCAACCATAGAAAGCATCAGGGTAATCACTAATTCTTCTAGGCATACCTTGTAAACCTAAGAAGTGTTGTGGGAAGAATGTTAAATTTACACCTATAAATAAGATTCAGAAGTGAACTTTAGCTGCAAAATGGTCATAAGATAAACCTAATATTTTAGGTATTCAGAAGTATCAACCACTAAATAATGCGAAAACAGCACCCATTGATAATACATAGTGGAAGTGAGCAACAACATAGTAAGTATCATGGAAAGCAACATCAAGTGAGGCATTAGCTAAAACAACTCCACTTAAACCACCTATAGTGAATAATACAACAAATCCTAATGCAAATAACATAGGAGCTGTTAAATGTAAAGATCCACCATAACATGTAGCTAATCAACTGAATATTTTAATACCTGTAGGTACTGCAATAATTAAAGTAGCAGCTGTAAAGTATGCTCTAGTATCAACATCTAAACCAACTGTATACATGTGGTGACTTCAAACTATGAAACCTAATACACCAATAGATAACATAGCGTAAACCATACCTAAATAACCGAATACATTTTTTCCTGATCCTGCAGCTATAACTGTACTAATTATACCAAATCCTGGTATAATTAAAATATAAACTTCAGGGTGTCCGAAGAATCAGAATAAATGTTGGAATAATATAGGATCACCTCCACCTGCTACTTCAAAGAATGATGTATTGAAATTTCTATCTGTTAAGATCATAGTTATACCACCAGCTAATACTGGTAATGATAATAATAATAATACAGCTGTAATAATTACAGCTCATCCAAATAACGCTAATTTGTGTAAACGTATACCTGGACTTCTCATATTTAATATAGTTGTTATAAAATTCATAGCACCTAACATACTACTAATACCACTTAAGTGTAAACCAAATATAGCTAAATCAACACTTGGTCCACTGTGAGACTGTATTCCTGATAATGGAGGGTATAATGTTCAACCTGTACCAGCTCCATTTTCTATTGTAGCTGAGAATATAAATAAAAATAAACTTGGTACTAATAATCAGAAACTAATATTATTTAATCTTGGGAATGCCATATCTGGACCTCCTACTAATAATGGTAATAAGAAATTTCCAAATCCACCTATTAAAGCTGGCATAACCATGAAGAAAATCATCATTATAGCGTGAGCTGTAATAATACTATTATATAATTGATTATCTGAAATATATTGAACACCTGGTCCAGATAATTCTAATCTTATCAATACTGAAAATGCTGTTCCAATTAACCCTGAAAATAATGAAAACATTAAATATAATGTACCTATATCTTTAGCATTAGATGATAAAAATCATCTTTCTTGTCATTCTGTAGGTTTTTTAAACGTTAACATCGATTCTGTTTCTTCAGTTGCTTTTACGGCTGCACCTTCTTGTATAGATGTTGTAGAAAAACTTCTATATAGCCCATTAATTTTACTATATCCTGTGTCCAAAGGATAGTAAAATTATATTTTCTCTATTAGTTTTATCTTTTTGATAAAATACAAAACATGCAGTATAATGTTTATCTAAAAATTAACTAATTTTTAAATAACTTAATAAAAATTTATCTATATATGTATAACAACAGTATATATAGCTATTATATATATATATATAATACTTTGTTAACTAGGGAGGATACCTAGAATCGAACTAGGATATACTATTCCACATACAGCCGTTCTACCTTTGAACTATACCCACCTTTTTTTTTCTTTACATAAAGTTATTATTTAACTAAAAAAAAAAATAATTTTTTAATTAAAAATTAAATCTATAATTATTATCAAGAAGTTAATATATTTGTCTCTATATATATTACTTTTTACAGTCTAAATATACTAGCCAAGAGAGAAATTCGAATTCTCATTCTTAATTCATGAAATTATTGTTCTACCGATTGAACTATCCTGGCAATTTATGTTGGGGCGACTCGAACACCCAATAGTAAATACCAAAAATTTATGACTTACCGATTAGTCGACAACATATATTAATACAGATATGGGTAACAAGACTTGAACTTGTAAAGTAAAAAAACTATTCCGTCCTAAGCGGAACCTGGTTACCAATTTCAGCATACCCATGTTACCATATTTTGCTCGAGGTAAGATTTGAACTTACAACCTAATCAGCTTCAGTGATTCGCTCTACCAATTGAGCTTCTCAAGCTTATATTATTTATAACTATAATATTAAATAAAAAACTAAACCATAAAAAAAAAAAAAAAGATTTTTTTTTCTTATTTATTAACACTAATATATATTAATGTTATTGGAGTTATCAGGACTCGATCCTGAAATAACGATATGCAAAATCGCCGTTTTACCAGTTAAACTATAACCCCTAATATACCCGAGAAACGAGTCGAACGTTTACGGCTTGCGCCACTTAAGCTTAAATTAAGACTGTCTACCAATTCCAGCACTCGGATTATATAAGACCAAAATGACTTGAACATTTACTCAAACCATCATGAGTGGTTCGCTTTACCGATTAAGCTATGATCTTTGGTTGCGGACTTAGGATTCGCACCTAAATTTTATGGGCATGAGCCATATATGTTACTGTTACATTAACCCGCATTAAGAGATAGGTGACTTGAACACCTGACCTTTCGCGTGTAAAGCGACAGCTCTACCAACTGAGCTAATCTCTTTTAACCCAAGGGAGATTTGAACTCCCGCACTAACAGTGAAAATGTTATGTCTTAACCAGACTTGACCATTGGGTCTTTATATATTAAATTACAAATATTAATTAATTGTAATAGCCTAATGCAAGTATCGCACTCACTTCTACCGATTACAAAACGGTTGCATTACTTTTATGCTAAAAAGGCGTTACATAATTAATAATGATATGCTTATTAACTAGTATTATTATTATAATTAGTACTTTGTATCTAAAAATGTCTTCATTCTTACAACCAAAGCCTATTAATTGTTATTAATAACAATTATACTCGTAGTGTTCTACTACGTTTAAAAAGTATAATAAAGTTTGCTTCGCGTTTAGATGCTTTCAACACTTATCTTTAACTGATGTAGCTTTCCTGCCATGCCTATGGGATCAAAATACTTTAGTATAAGCATTCGATATAAAATTTTAAATTAAAAAATAATATATACCATAAACAACAGGTAAACCAGAGATCAATATACCCAACTCCTTTCGTACGAAGGGGCTCTCTTTAATTTACTTTAAATTCCTCTAGAAGATAGAAACCATACTGTCTCACGACGTATTAAACCCAGCTCGTGTAGCTCTTTAATCGACGAACAGTCGAACCCTTCATGATTTCTGCATGCATGAGGATGAGCTAAGCCGACATCGAGGTGCCAAACCGCGCACTCAATTTGTACTCTCTTGCGCAAATTAGCCTGTTCAATTTGTGTTATCATAAAAGATTCGGGCGCCGCCATAGGCGACTGAATCAGCGCGCCTAGGCGCGCCGATTATACTTTTATTTCCATTTTTCTCAAAACGGTTCAGACTATTTCATCATCTTTATTAACTAATTATAGGAAGAGAAAATATTTATATATATATATATTATCTATTAAGTACCACT
>JAPDFI010000071.1:0-28118 GCA_027569585.1 Penicillium silybi
CCCCCCCCCCCCCCCCCCCCCCCCCCCCCCCCCCCCCCCCCCCCCCCCCCCCCCCCCCCCCCCCCCCCCCCCCCCCCCCCCCCCCCCCCCCCCCCCCCCCCCCCCCCCCCCCCCCCCCCCCCCCCACACGGAGAGGCGAACGGCGCATGGGCATGGTACTGAGGAGCTTGGTTCAAATATACACGGCGCATCCACCAATTCGATCTTATTTGTTCTACCTCTGCTCCTAGTCGGTCGCAGTACACCAGGACGGTTTCCCCTCCATCGAGCCCCTGGATGGATCTGGAAACCGGCCGAACCGGGTCGTTCTGGGACTCACCCGTGGAGGAATCGAGATGCTGCACCGGTGCTGCCAATATGTCTGCTCCATCCGCAAGCCTGGTTGGGAAAACATGAGCGGTGAGCTTTGACGAGATTGAGCGTCGTGGCTGCGATTGTGGTAAATCTACAATGTATAGTATCGGTCACCAAAATCACCCAAGCCGGGAATGATGTACCTATGAATGCATCAGTACGTTTCATCAACTGCGGAGAAAGTAGAATATAATACTTTTTATCGTCCAGTCCCTGGTCGATGAAAGCTGTGACAACCCGAAGTTTAGGGAATCTTTCAGCGAATTCCGCAACACCGGAGGGGCTGGCGATCAAGTTGAGGAACAAAATCCGGTGTTCGGGCACGCCCTTTTGCTTCAACACCTCAACAGCCAGAGTAGCGGAGCCGCCTGATACAGAAGTCAGTGTCGTTTCGGTGACTCGAAGGAGCTCGGAATCGAAACTTACCTGTGGCAAACATGGGATCCAGAAGGAGAACCCATCGGTCAGCAATATCGGCGGGCAGCTTATCATAGAAGAGCTTGGGCATGCAGGTCTCCTCGTCCCGCTGGATCAAGATCTTGCCGATGCGGACTGATCGGCAGCAATCTCTCAGGCCTTGCTCCATGGCCTCTCCGGCTCTCATAATGGATACGCCGCAGATTTTGCCCTCAAACTTCACGCCTAGATAGGCCCGTCCAACCGGGGTCGTCACGGACTGTTCCACTACCGGAAGGTGGTTCAATCCCTCCTCCACCAACAATCGAATGATTCGGTTGGAGTAAAAAATGAAGTCCGCACGAGCTGTCCGCTGGTCGCGGATCATCCTATGTGTGCAGTCAGATATTTATGTGCCAGCTTTCTCCTTCGATGGAGATGCGATCTTACGTCAAGAGAGCAATCAGCTGCGGTGTTTGAGAAAGGACGTGGACATTCTCGTAGGAGACCTCTTTGGAGACCGTCGCCGTCGGTTTCTCGCCGTCAGGTCGATAGATGGGGCCCACGCCCTGGGCAGGAGATGGGATCGGATCTTTGCCAGCCATCGAAAGATGAGAGTCAAACGTGTGAATGGGTGTCTGTGCACGCAGTGGGGGGAAGAAGATGGGATTTACCCTTATCTCGTATCTCACCGTCTCCAAGCACGCCCTTCTCCACGCTTGATCGTTTTGGTTGCATCCCCGCTGAGCTGAATAAGCCTCAAGCTTGAACCGACCAGGGAGCTTCACCTTCAACCTCACCTCGCCTTCCCTTTGGTGCCACGTTGGGTCAAGGCACGGAACATCTGGAATTTTCGCGATTTCTATCCCTCTCTTTCAACTCCCCCTCCGCGTCAACCCGCCTTGGTGTTCGGTATGTCTTCGACGACACTACCTTTCTCATTGGATCGGTCTCTTTGAACCCGTGAACCTCCTCGCTGCTCACCCTCCATTGACTTGAATGAAATGCGACGTGTTTGCGACCGTATCTAAAGAACGAAAATGGACCATTCGCGACCCCGAAACCGAAGACTGGTGACCTATGGCGCTTCCACAAGGAATAAGCCTCCTCCGAAGACTACATCTGCGGGCACCTCGACGGCCAAAGATATTACGGGATCTGCGGGAAATCTACGCGCCTCACGGTCAACGAACCGTAAACCGGAAAGCACCGAGAATGGAGGCAAGCGACAAACACATCCGGGTGCCTCTATGGCTCCAGCGCTTGGAGAACCGCGGGCATCCGCCGAAGATAGAATCTACGATTTGCCTTCATCGGATGAAGAGGACCAGAAAAGCATTGTACGGCGGAAGCGAGGGCGTCAGGGCTCCAGCGGAAAGGCTTCCCTGCACCAGGACCTTCTTGAATCGCAATCTGCCGCGATAGCCGATACCAACCACAGGCCCCGCAATCATTCGACTCGGAAGCAAGACGCGGATGATTTCTCGACTGAGAATGGCTCTCCACGGAAAAGGAAGGCTGCGCGAGACCGCAGCTGGCTATTCGGTCGAAAGCAAGAGGGAGCTTCACAGCCCAGTCGTCAGATATTCGCGGCAGCATCCGCTACCGAAAGTATTATTGAGTCTACCAAGGCCGAACCCCCTTCTTCTGACGATAGTGGACCGCTGCGGCAGGTCTCGACGGAGAACTCTTCTGAAAGCAAAAGACCAAATTCTAGGAACCCTGTATCTCCTAGTCCCCGAAAGATTGCTCGGACAACTGCCGGAAGCACGACTCCCGGTCGAAGACGATTGATTGATTCACTGGCTACGCGAGGGCAGTTGGATGATGAAGCGTCACCCAAAAAGCCAATCGGTAGTCCACTGTCTTCGCCATTTACTCGCCGCAGTCCAAACCACCCAAACCATCCAAAAGACATTGGATCACCAACGATCCAAACCGAGGGCCAGCTCGATGGCTATAGCCAGGAGTCTACTGTTCCTGCCTCCCCCCATCTTCGAGGCTCCAAAGTGACGTATGCGCGGCAACGTTCCTTTTTGGATGACCTTCTTGGCCAGGCCCTCCCCACCGACCTGGAGCAGCTTGACCCGTTGATTTCACCACGCGGATCCCACGAACATATGCCTCATGCACGTCTATTCGCAATTGAGGATGTCAACAACGATGACGATGGGACTGTTCGAAGTATACACGAGCTACGACAGGCTGGTGGAAATGCTCGATATCGGGGCGCCGTCGAGTCGATCTTCGAGGACATTGAGGATCCACACAATTCGGTATCGGGTCGAAGCAGTGCATTGACCCAACTTTGTGGTAAATTGTTGGATTCAAAACTAGGTCGGCAGTTCGTTGATTGCGGCTTCGACAAAAGACTTGTAGATTGTCTTTCTCCTGCCCTCGACGTTGTTCCTGCTACGCTCGCTCTCTGCGCCTTTGGCCTTGCCTCTCAGAGCAGGTTGTTGCCATATGTTCTCGCGACTGCTGCATGGCCCAAGCTTCTGGATATGTCTCCTCTTCTACTGAGCGTTCAGGATGACCTTTCTACCGTGGCGCAAGCTCAGGGAAGTAATTTATCTCGACCCGTCCGTAAATTGGTTCAAACCACTGCCTCGCAGATTAAGTCGGCGATGTTTCAGGGCGAATCCTCAATTCAATTCTCCCCCTGTTTCCTCGCATTACACTGCTTCAAAATTACCATCTCGGCCTTCCAGGAGAAGGGCGAGTGCCCCGGTGGGCTTCCTACACCTTTGTTGAAGCAGCTTGTGCTTCTTCTGCTCTCCAAGAGCCCCGAAGGTGATGGACCCAGTGCATTCGAGCCCAAGGAATCTCAGGTCCTAGAACTAGGACTATCGATTCTGGAAGTGCATACTACCTCGGGAGAACCCCCTCAGCAAGAGCACCGCGACATTCTCAGTCTACTGAATGGCATGCATGGAGTATTACTCGCGAAAGACGATTCAAACCCAGCCAGTCAGCAATTGCAGATGCTCTATATACGGGTAATCTTGAACATGACCAACAATGATCCCATGCTGTGCGATAGCTTTGCAACATCTGCGATGGTTGGGCAACTAGCTGAGATAGCAATCACCAAGTTTGGGGACTTGACCGAGGACTCTCTTGCACAGGAGAACAGTCCCCTGGACACGGTGATCTTGGCGCTCGGTGCCCTCATCAACCTGACTGAACAAAGTGAAGCATCGCGCGCCATGTTCCTCCGCGCTACCCGTGGGGGCAAGTCCCTTCTTGATCGGCTATTACGTCTTTTCGTGGATAATGTCGATTCAACCTCCAAGGTAAAACTCATTATTTCCTATCACCTGCGTGTTAACATCTGACGAGACCTCCTAGGCTCATTCCGTTTTGGAAGTACATCACAATGTCGCAGTGGGGTATCTGGCGGTACTTCTTCTAGCACTTTCCCTCAATACGGATGCACGAGTACAAATCAAAAAGTCCATGCACTCCAATGGGCTGTCGATCGTCATGTCTACTGTGGATGAATTCTTGCAATACCATCGAAAGATCGAGCAGGAACTGTATCCGCCCCAGGCCCAGGGAAAGGCGAGCGGTTTCGTCGTTCGTCTCCAAAGTCTTGTCAGCCAGGTCGAGCATATCGAACACGAGCGATAGTGTTTGCACAAGCCTCCTTGAGCACTTGATTATGATTTTGTACATAGTTCATTTTTCTTCTCTTCTTTCTGTCTTCCTGACTGGTCGGGAATTATGGCGTGGGTGGAGACGGGGCTATATAGAGTGATTTGAATGGCTGATACCCTTTCTATTCCCTATTTTTCACGAGTAAAACAAGAAGTGAAATGAGCAGATCAAGTAGTAGGCGTAAGAGTATCATCGGACTGATAGGATCGGCGAGGCGCGTAATCGTTTGCAGCGTTTGCAAGGGGAGAGCTCCGGATGCTTCATGGAACTTTGCCACCCGACCGCAACAACTCCACTCTCCTCTCCATCTTCCTAGGCTGGTTCCCCTTCAATTCACCAGCCATCATTCTCTATCTGCTATCTTCGATTTCAACCTTGATAACCTTCCTAGCCGCGCTCGCTGTCTCCCGTCCAATATGCCTGCTGCTCCGAAGCAGAGAAAGATCGCGATTGTCGGCAGCCGCTCCGTCGGTACGGGCCTTCCCTGCGCCGTTTTCAAACCTCCTTTATGGTCTAACGCAGAGTTTCAGGCAAATCGTCTCTAACCGTTCGCTTTGTCGAGCATCATTTCGTGGAAAGCTACTACCCCACAATTGAGAACACCTTCAGCCGGATTATCAAGTACAATGGGCAAGACTACGCCACTGAGATCGTCGACACTGCTGGACAGGTACGCATCTGTTCCCTGTGGGACGAACATGACCGGCTGACGTTTTCCGCAATAGGATGAGTACAGTATCTTGAACTCGAAACACTTCATTGGGATCCATGGCTATATCATTGTGTACTCGGTCACCTCGCGACAGTCGTTTGAAATGGTGAGGGTCATTCGGGACAAGATTCTGAATCACCTGGTAAGCTCTGTTCCCTGCAGTTTCTTTGGCTCTGTTGAAATGTCTAACCTCCTAAAGGGTGCGGATGAAGTGCCGCTGGTGGTGGTCGGCAACAAGAGCGATCTCAAGCCAGAACAACGACAAGTCTCTCTTGATGAGGGCCGGCAATTAGCAGAAGAAGTGAACTGTGCATTCACAGAAGCTAGTGCATTCCTGGACTTCAATGTCTCCAAGGCCTTCGATCTGATGATAGGAGAGATCGAGAAGTCCCAGAACCCATCTCAGCCCACTGGCGGCAACAAGTGCGTCGTTATGTGATTTCCCAGCATCGTTTCGATGTGAGACATCTACCTGTGACCAACGGTATGTGAAGCTACACAGTTGTCTCCCTCTCGAGGAATGAAGAAGAGTGCATTACTGGTATTTTGGGACCCACGATATCCAGGTTGATTTCAACTCGACCAATATGACTCTTTTTCCCTACTCGATCGGTTCTAATGTTGCCTCCGGCTGCTCGTGTCATGACTGACCTGATGTCTCTTGTTTAGTTACTATTCGATCGAATATCTACCTACCTGGCAGGCATAATGGCCTTATTGGATTTCTTTTCGGAAGGGCTTTTCTTTTCCTTCTCTGCTTTTTTCCCTTTCGATTATTTTCTCTGGATTTGGTGGAACATTGGAATCGGTTGCATGATTCACAAGGGTTGTTTTTCTTTTTTTCTCGGGTTAGGCTAGGGGATCTGTATTTTGGTATCGAAGCGTGCATAGAATAATGAATGGGCCTCGCAGGCCTCAACTGGTCAATTGATTCAAGAGCGAGAGTACATCGCTATCATCGTGGTCTCCTATATACGGGGATCCCAATGGGCGGGATTAAGTAATGCCCCGCTGTGCACGCACTTTTGCATTTTACCCCTCCACAACTGACATCCCCGGCTCTGACTCACGGCCATTTTTCTCGAGCTTCATTGATTCACTATGCTCGACCTCAACGATTTCATCACCGAGCGCGGTGGTGATATTAGCAAGATCAAGGAGAGCCAGCGCAGGCGGTTTGCCCCCGAGGGAGTTGTCGAGGAAGTGATCGCCCTGTATGAAGAAGCCCGCCGAGGTATGTCTGTGTCGATGCGACGATTATAGACAACGGTTCTGACTGGTACTAGCGCGGTACGCGGCCACTCAAATCGGCTCCGAGCTCAATGCCGTTCAGAAGGAGATTGGAAAGAAGAAGAAGGTATTCAATTCTCCTCGTTTCATTCCCAGCAAATACTCAACCCCAGGGAACAGGCCAAGGAAGACGCGAGTGATTTGGTGAACCAAAAAGCCGATATCGAGAAGCGCAAGAAGGAGGCCGAGGATCTCGCGGCCCAGAAGGAATTGGAGCGGGACCGCAAAATCCGGCCGATTGGCAACTACGTTCACGACTCGGTCCCCGTGAGCAACAATGAGGCAAGCAGTCCCATCCAGCGCTGCCGCCGGGCTTATTTTATCATACTAACTCTCAGTGTGACGAGGTATAGGATGACAACCAGATTATTAGAACATGGGCGCCCGAGAATGCCGCCATGGAGCGACCCGGCTGTCTCTCTCACCACGAAGTCCTGACTCGCTTGGATGGATACGACCCGGAACGTGGTGTCAAGATCGTTGGCCACCGCGGATACTGCTTGACCGGATACGGCCTCTTCCTCAACTTGGCTTTGATCAACTACGGCCTCGAGTTCCTCTTCAACAAGGGCTACAAGCCTAACCAGCCCCCGCAGTTCATGCTCAAGGATCTGATGGCGAAGACCGCACAACTCGAGCAATTTGACGAGGAGCTGTACAAGGTCACTGAGAGTGATGACAAGTCCACGGACAAGTACCTCATTGCGACCTCGGAGCAACCGCTGTCCGCCCTGCACGATAGCGAGTGGTTGCAGGAGAAGGACCTGCCCATCAAGTGAGGCATACGCTCCGAGATATTCGAGCATGAAGCTAATGCATTGGGGACAGGTACGCCGGTTACAGCACATGCTACCGGAAAGAGGCCGGCGCGCACGGCAAGGATGCTTGGGGTATCTTCCGTGTCCACCAGTTCGAGAAGGTAGGCCTGAATAGCGCGTTTTTCCAAAATTCGGACTTGGGGTCTAACGTCATACAGATCGAGCAATTCGTCTTGACCAAGCCCGACGAGTCGTGGCAAGCTTTCGAGGATATGATGGCCACCTCCGAGGAGTTCTACAAGTCCTTGGGGCTCCCTTACCAGGTCGTGGCCATCGTTTCCGGTGCGTTGAACAATGCTGCGGCTAAGAAGTACGATCTGGAGGCGTGGTTCCCCTTCCAGCAGGAGTACAAGGAGCTCGTGTCGTGCTCCAACTGCACTGACTACCAGTCGCGGGCGCTCGACATTCGCTTCGGTGCCAAGAAGGCCACCGACCTGAAGAAGACCTATGTCCATGCACTCAACGCTACTCTCTGTGCCACCGAGCGGACACTCTGCTGCGTTCTCGAGAACTTCCAGAGGGAAGATGTGGGTGTTTGTCTTGCGCTTTTGCCCATACATACGCTAACTCATTGTATAGGGAATCGAGGTCCCCGAGCCGCTGCGCAAGTACATTCCCGGCGCACCGCAATTCATCCCTTACACCAAGGAGCTGCCCAAGGACTCCACCTCCCAGAAGGCCAAGGCCAAGGGCAAGCCCGCCGGTGCCGACGAGGCCACCAAGAAGATGCAGGGTCTCCAAGTCTAGACGGGGAGATGAGAGAAAGCCGGAAACACATAACTACGATACCTCATCTATAGGAGTTCAGTTGCCTTTAGAAGACATCCGAGAACTTAAGTGTATAAAATCGTTGTAGATCGTGGCCCCACACCGGCTTACCGCGTTAGTCACTGCAAGTGGGAAGGAAAAAAAAAGAACAAAAAAAAGAAAAGAAAAAAAAAAGACCCCGCGATGCCCCTCCGAGATTTCTCCATCTTCCCCCATCACGCAATTGACTTGCCTGAGGCCCAGGATGAGTCAGTGTGCAAATTTGATTAGAAAGAAAAGGTAAAAATGCTTAGTTAGGAGAACAATTCGGGTCGAATCCGTCTGTTTTCAATCTAAAACGGTCCGATTCCGGAGATTCTCGGCGAGGCTTATATAATGAACTGTGATTCATAGAGCCTTTCCCAGTGAGATTGAAGTCTGTTAGCTTCTTTATTTTTACCTCACCTGTACTCTTCCGCTATGGCTACTGCTCAGGATATCCGTCCTCGCAAGGACGACCTGGCCGCCCAGGCTCAATACCTCTCGACCTCACCCACGGCTTCATTCCACTCCCCCTCCAGCCACGGCTCCGCTCTCCAACGGATAATCCCCGTGGCGAATGCGAAGCACCTCAAGCCCTTCGCGACCGAGGACATCAAGGTTCTGTTGCTGGAGAATGTGAACCAGGCCGGTCGTGACATCCTGTCCGCGCAGGGCTACCAGGTGGAATTCCTCAAGTCTTCTCTCCCCGAAGACCAGCTCATTGAGAAGATCCGGTTAGTCAAATTTCCCATGCCAATTGGGAGGCTATTTCTGACGACCGCTTCTAATAACGCAGTGATGTTCATGTCATCGGTATCCGCTCCAAGACCAAGCTCTCTGAGCGGATTCTGAAGGAGGCCAAGAACCTGATCGTTATCGGCTGCTTCTGCATCGGTACCAACCAGGTCGACCTCCAGTATGCCGCCAACCACGGTATTGCGGTTTTCAACTCGCCCTTCAGCAACTCCCGCAGTGTTGCCGAGCTGGTCATCGCAGAGATTATTGCCCTTGCACGACAGCTGGGTGACCGCTCGAACGAAATGCACAACGGAACCTGGAACAAAGTGAGCAACAAGTGCTGGGAGATCCGTGGCAAGACATTGGGTAGGCATCATTTTTTCGACTGTTCTGTTTTGGCTCATATTTGCTGACCGAGTCTCTTAGGCATCGTTGGATATGGTCATATCGGTGCCCAATTGTCCGTATTGGCAGAGGCCATGGGTATGTCAGTCATCTTCTACGACGTGCTCAACCTGATGGCCCTCGGTACTGCCCGTCAGGTCGAGACCCTGGATGCTCTGTTGGCCGAGGCCGACTTCATCACCTGCCACGTTCCCGAGCTCGCGGAGACCAAGGGCATGATCGGCCAGAAGCAGTTTGAACAGATGAAGACCGGAAGCTACTTGATTAATGCCAGCCGTGGAACCGTGGTTGACATTCCCGCACTTATTGATGCCATGCGAAGCGGCAAGGTTGCTGGGGCTGCGCTGGATGTCTACCCGAACGAGCCGGCCGGCAACGGCGACTACTTCAACAACGACCTCAACACCTGGGGAGCTGATTTGCGCGCCCTCAAGAACCTGATCTTGACCCCCCACATCGGAGGCAGCACTGAGGAGGCCCAGAGCGCGATCGGTGTGGAAGTTGCCCAGGCTCTGACGCGATACGTCAACGAGGGTACCACTCTCGGTGCCGTCAATCTGCCCGAGGTTAACCTCCGTTCCCTTACCATGGAGGAGCCCAACCACGCACGCGTGAGTTTCCCTTTATCTGCGGCTGTGATTTGGTGGTGGAGACAACGTGGGAGGGCGAGACTGATTGAGACTGACCGGTCATTTATAGGTTGTCTATATTCACAAGAACATTCCCGGCGTGTTGCGGAAGGTGAACGAGATCATTGGCGACCACAATGTCGACAAGCAGATGACCGACAGCAGAGGCGATGTATGTATTCAGTCATCATCGGCGTGGATCAAGTGCTAACTACGGCCAGGTTGCCTACCTGATGGCTGATATCAGCGACGTGAACACCGCGACCATCAAGGACCTGTACGAGAGACTCGAGAGCCTTCCCTGTGAGAAACCCTCCCTTTCCCCCAAGAGTCACACACGTCGATTCTAACATCATCCAGCTCGAATCATGACCCGCATTTTGTACTAGACGAGCACCGATGCTCAGCTGTAATCAACTTTACATATTTGAACCTCAAAAGGTTCGGTTTTCACGAACTCACGAGACCCTTTCAACGAGGTCTCTCAAAAAATGCTGTACATGCAAAGATCCCCTCGAAGCGACAGAAGCCCGTCTGTCCGGTGGTAAAGTGCGCGACACGGCGAATTTGTACTTGGCATAGTTATTGGAGCTAGAAAAAAGGCATGACATGAAATGTGTTCATTTTATTATTATACGGAGGATCAGGACCACTCGCAAGTTCGCGTAGAGGTATATATCTCCACGAGCGGTAATTCTCAAGTGACCTGAAGAGATTAGTAGAGGCCCCGCTACAATGGCGGGCAGTCTGTCCGCCGGTCTCGAATTGCCCCCTAATGTAGGCTCAAAGACCGTCATGATGGCCCGATATCAAAGAGGCCGGGTTGAATCGAAGTTAGAACGTTGACTTCGAGACTTCACCCTCTGCTCGAGTCTCTGAAGTTGGGACTTCGGCTTCGCCTTCGAGGAGGGTCACGGCGGTAGTCACGTCGATTCGAGTTGCGCCAATCAGGATTTGACTGGGCGTTGTGATCACCCGAATCGCGCGCACGCTCGTGAGGGTTGCCGTAGTTAGGAACGTACGAGTCAACGTTGTTCGAGAATCTCCCGCCGGGGCGACCCTGGTTGGGTCGATCTCGTCGCTGGTCGTCTCTCCCATCCGACCTACCTGTCTGCGACCCATCCCATGGCGGTCGAGCCGACACAGGAGGCCGCGGGGGAAGTCCGTTGTCCCGCGAAGGCGGGAATGGCCCGCCCCGGTGCAAGTTGCCCGGGCCCGGGGCGTTCGGTCGGCCTCCGCGGGCTGCGCCTGGGATGCGACTGCGGGAATCTGGACCTCGAGAGCCAGAGCTAGCCCACCCTCCGTTGGAGGAGGTATTGGCGGAGCCACCTGCGGGTGCAGGAGGCATGGGTGGCCGCTGCGGTGGCTTCTTTTTGTCCAATTCGTGGGAATCTTGGAAGCGGGGTATGTCACCGGGGCGTGCAGGTAGTGGAGGCGTGGTAAAATACGGGTGTTTCAAAGCATCTATAGCGTTGATCCGTTTACGCCAGTCGAGCCGGAGAAGTTCAGACAGCAGCGAGATGGCTGTCGGGCTTAGCCTGTTCGAACTGTTAGTCAATTCGCCTTCCGCTTGAGAGCCTCCTCCATAGAGAGCAGGCCCAACGTAAGTGCAGAGATTCCTTACTCTTTGAAGACCTCCCCAAGATTTCCACGCTTGGATCCCCAATCCTTTACACCTTCGAGGCTCGGTAGCGAACTCCACCCCGGCATGTTCTCCTCGGTGGGAGTACCCACAAGATCAAAAATGAGCCTCGCTTGATCGAGATCGGTGTTGCCGGAGAGAATAGGCTTTCCTTTGAACATCTCGCCAAAAACACACCTGTGGGCATTAGAGATGACCAGAGGAAGGTAATGATGGTAAAGCTTACCCGGCTCCCCACATATCGATGGCAGTTGTGTATCGTCGTAGTTGAAGAAGTAGTTCGGGTGGTCGGTACCATCTAGTCACAACAAGCGCGGTGTATTCTCTCTTGGCTTCTCCTCCGCCCTTTCCAGGCTGTGGAGGAGGTTCATCGAAGGGTCGCGCGAGGCCAAAGTCCGCAATCTGAAGGATTCCCTCATTGCTGATAAGAAGATTGGCAGCTACCCCAAGACCGGTTAGCTGAAGATTCCGATCAATCCATGCTCATGATGCAACACACCCTTCATGTCACGATGCAGAATGCAGTTCTGTGGTGGGGGTCAGAAAGTGTTTCCTTCACAAAGTATTGAAGTGTTCGTACAGCATGCAGGTACCGCAGCCCTTCAAGAAGCTGCATTAAGTAGCATTTGATCTGGGGTTCGGTAAAATGGACATCTGGATTCTCCAGCAGTCCCGATAGGTCATGTTCCATGTACGGCATGACCATGTACATGTTCGGCTTTTTTCGTCCTTCGCCTAGTATAATGTCAGGAAGCTTGCCACGGATTCTGCATGCCGAGATTGATCTTACCCTTGCTCCGCTCAACGGCCATCTCCCTGAGCTGCAAGATATTTGGATGAGAAAGCGCCTTCAAGAGTTTGATCTCTCGAATTGCAGTAATGGGAAACTTCCAGAACTCGATTTAGCGATAATTGTCGAGAATAGTGAAGGGATCACTTACGCCCTCCTTCTCATGGTGCATGAGAATCTTCTTCAAGGCCATGACCGAGTTGTCTCTCTTTGATCGTGCTTTATAGACCATACTACCAACGAGTCAGCCAGCTGCAGCCCACGGTACCTGAATTAGACATACCCAAAGGTTCCCTCGCCGAGCTTGTCGATAAATGCAAAATCGCGGATATTGGAGCAGCCCGGAAACCGAGGCTGGCCGTTATCATGATTCTCAAGAGATGCAATAGCCATCTTGTTCCCACGGCCTCCAGAGCCCACTAAAAGACACGGAAAGTCGAAATGCGTGGCGTAGATTGTCGCCGGATAGCTTCTTGGTATTCGGGAGCGTTGGTGAGAATCTCAGTCGAGACACATAGGGTCGGAAGGTGCAAGGCGTTTAGCGGCGTCAGGTAAGATCCGTCGCGCTGATTTCAGACAGGAAGAAACTCGGGCAGAAAGGTCACATCACAGGCCGGGTTCGGAGTCAGAGTAAATGGCAGATCGAAGGAAAGAAGTAGCGGTGGTACATTCGCGGTGCGGGAGAGCTACCTTGACTGGGTCATTCAAGGTCGTCTTTTGATAAAAGGAGCCAAAGCAGAGGCGAAACGAAGAGCGCCGAGGTGTTCAAATCAATGCAGAGAGAAGGATGTCTGGCCCGCCAGATTCTACGGAGACCAAGGTGGCTGAGAGAAAGGTGAGAGAGAAAAGGCACCGTCACTGGTCACGTGCAGGCGCCGACAACTTCGGGGCGCCGTGGAATCCGCTTCCAGCAACCTGCCACTTCGTGAAGCGACCACCCCTCACCGACAGTGAGTGACCCCTGCATTCAATCAAGAGCCTGTACTGACCTCTCTCTTCTAGCCATGGCAGGCCCCTCTCACCACCCCGTCCACGTCCACCCGGCGCGACCCCTCTACCGTTTCATTGCCACAGGCCTGGGCGCCAGCATGTGGTTCTTCGTACGATATCCTCCTTTCCAGACTGTTTACAAGAGATTGGGACTGACCCTGATTCCCTCAGCTCATGTACCGTGCCAAGAAGGATGGCCCGGCCCTGCTGGGCTGGAAGCACCCGTGGGATCACTAGATGGTCGTGTCTCGAAATCCCTCCTCAATCTCGACCCATTTCTCAATTGAACCGAAAGAAGCCGCCGGGCTCTTTCATGCCACGTTTTGTTTTCAAATTCTCGCCCTGCAGCGGGACTTGCCGGTTGGACGGTTGAAATGTATCATACCAGTTCGGATAGTTGCCAATGCAACAGTACGCGAAATGGATTTCTTTCTATATCCAAAATTCTATGTATAAATACTGTGATAATCCCGTCAATTTCCAGTTATCACATACGCATCTCCTCCAGGAGCACCTTGTACTGACGGCGCGTCTTGCGAAAGTTCGGTTGAAGGCGAGCCCGAGCATGTCCCAGAAAGCGCGCGAGCCGAGGGAAGGCAACGGCCTCGGCCATCCAGGACAGCGCAAATGCTCCGAAAGCAAACGCCAGTATCCAGATTCGGTACCCGTCTGACATCCAAGTCAGCTGCATAACTCTCACCACCCATTCCGAAGGCCGGAAGAGCATAAAGCCTGCAATCAAAAGGTCGATGATAATGGTACACAGGAACGGCGCTAGCGAGGCAACACGATCAGATACGGCTATTAATTGCGGATACGGATGTTCTGACTCACCATTGGAGGTCATCGGTTGTCGGAAAGGCCGTCCCACACTCAGCACGATGCTGGTCAAAGTGTACTGGAAGCAGGAGAACAGGAACAGGGCTGTGTTCTCCGAATTTACAACGTTGCTCTTTTCCAGGTCTAGCTGGGGAGGCTGGAACCTATGTGGACCGTTAGCACCTTTACTCTAACAGCAATCACCGATGAGAAGGCTTACCAAGGTTGAGACTTGACGGTTTGGAAGATCGCGAGCTGGGACAATACCACAATCGTGATCTGTCCCAGCAAAGGGGTCAAGACCTTTCGAGACACAAGATCTGCGGTTGGTCGTTTCCGAGAAAGCTTGGAATAAGGTCCAGTCCAGCCCACTGTTTGAAGAGTTAGTCAGATCTGAGGTGGACCGGCAGGAGAATCTCTACTCACTGAAAATGGCGATCGGCATGATGAGGGCTAGATCAATAAACAAAAACTGAAAACTTGATCAGCCATCTTCTCGACATCAAACAAAAATTTCATCATTCTCTACTTACCTGGAAATCACCGAGGTTTGACCCGAACGTGTAGAGAAAGCTGACTGAGGAGAACTGGATGGCGGAGTAGAGACTCATGAATTTGAAGCAGCAGAAGCTTGTCACCAAGGCCGCTCGACCCTCTCTGCGAGAATGGTTAATTCATCTCGATTCTCGCAAATCAGGATAACGTGGAGACCTACCGGATCAATTTTGGCACGCAGGATATCTCAAAAAGCCGGCTGGTAAAGGGTGCAGCGACGGATGCTTCAGCATCGGACAATGAGATTCCAACATCTGCGGCTTTCAGGGCACCACAGTCATTTGCCCCGTCGCCGCAAAAGCCACAGCAATAGTCAATCGACTGAAGTTTTTCGACCAATTCATGCTTCTCATCCGGCGACATTCGGGCAAATACCCTTCCGATAACCAGGACCTGAGAGGTAACAAACTCGTTAGCAACAGGTTTGCTGAAGCTTCAAAGAAATCCGGTGGCAACTCACCTTCTTTAAAACGTCCTCGTCCCCGTAATCAATCATCCATCGAAACACGTCACCCGTCACAGCGAGGCAATACTTGCGCTCACGAAGAGCATTTCCTGGAATAGATGGGTCGGTTTCTGTATCCGTCTCGAGAGGCTGCGTTTGATTAGCTAGGTAACAGATCACAAGACGTGATGTGGTAATCCTACCAGAAGCGTTCTCGGGTCCAACCTAAGGTCTGGGTTGTCAACGCATTCCCAAAGGAGAGAGGTTTTGGCAACAAGGCCAGGAGCTTCACATGTAATTAGCTCCAGTCACGCGCATTCAATGGAGTTCGTGGGGGTTTACCTTCCACAAGATGCGGAATGAAGCAGGCCTCATCAGACCCAATCATCTTGCACTCGCGAGCAACACTGATTGCAGTCAAGATATTGTCACCAGTGCACATGACGTTGCGGATCCCGGCCTGGTTGAGCTCCGAAATAACGCTCGAAGTACTAGGCTTCAGTTTGTTCTCAAAGATGATGAAGCCGACGAATTCAAGATCGCTTTCGACCTCAGCGCGCGTCAACTTCTGAACCTTCATCCAGCTCAACTTTGGTTCATATTTGGTAGCGCATGCAATCACTCGGTATCCTTTGTGGGTGTAGTAGTTCAAGAAATCATCGTAATCGGATGGGACTGCAGAAACGGTGAGCAGCCAGGCTAGGATATTGCGAAGGGAAAGTGACTAACGAGTTTCAGGCACGCATATGTCCTTGATACTTTCGGGGGCACCTTTGACAAAGGAGCTCACTCCCTTGTCGCCATACTGCCGAACTACCACACTTGCGCGACGAAGCTGCGACACGAATTCAAAGTTCCGTAAGACACCAAGTTCAACGGGAGTCTGCGGATGGGATGGTCAGCAACTATTTAGACGGGTGCAGTCGGCAACTTACATTGGGTCCATTCTGCTGGCTCTCCCCAATATGGCTTACAGGTGGCTTTGCAATGGAGGGGCTGATCGTGTCGAACTGAGGGCTTGTCTGCTCAGACGCATGATGACCTCCTTCTTCATATGACCAGCCGGTGAACTCGAACATTTTGACATCAAGAGGATCTCCCAGCAACTCGCCGTCCACAACACGGAGAGAATGACACGTCGCCATGGTGTAGACAATCTTTCGCTGTTTCTCGAGATCGAATGGAGAGTCTGCGGAAGACGGAGGGAGAAGGAGTCCCGAGGATTTCTCGGACAACAGCTCGGAGAATCTATGATAGTCAGGCATGACTGACGAGCGCCATTTGATTGATGTGGAAGACAGACCTCTGGCTGCTGCTCATTGTCCGTGCACCGAGGACGTCCAGGCCATCCTCTGTAAGGGTCCCGGTCTTATCGAAACAGATAACGTCCAATTTACCACCCACGTTCACTCTGGTGTACGAAATCATTAGCGACGATAAGACACTATAAGTAGGGATTTACACACTTGTGCGGGCTGATGCAGAAGATGCTCTGCTTCTTGAGACGAGAGAGTGCAAAATTGGTGCCAATCGTGAGAGTTGCTGGCAGAGCCGGTGGGACGACTATCGTGATTAGATCCAGTGCGCGAACGATAATGAGATGCCACGCGAGCTGAGATTAATCAGTAAGGTTGCATATATTGTCTCTAGGGTGCAACTTACGCCCAGTCGAACGAAATTGATGAACGAGGCAATGAAGCCTAGGAGCGCAATTACTCCCATGACTGCAATGTACCGGAAGGAATCACGATAGAATTTGAAGCCAGACGGCTTTGGGAACAGCATTGAACGGACCAATGCACCCTTCGTGGTCAAGAACCCGGTCCTGACTACAATCGCCAATGCAACGGCTTCGTCGTCGTCCACGTTTTGGGGTCGTCTGGCGCGAATGATTTTCGTTCCGCTGAACAGAAAGTGTTTGGCAACATTAGGGTGTATGGAAGGGGCGCTGAGCTCGAGATAGGTGAGAGCGTCGTCTGTGAACGGCGTCTTGGACACGGGGACGGATTCCCCTGCTTGATGTTAGTGTGGCTTCGTTGGATAGACAAGGTGGCACTCGAATACAGACCCGTGAGCATGCTCTCGTTCACAATACAGTCTCCTGATAGTAGGATACAGTCACATGGAACCTGACTCAACGACGGGTCGGAGAACTCGAATACATCTCCAGGCACCAGATCCTGCGAGGAGACCGAGCGCCCTATTTGAGAAAATTGTCAGCCGGAGACCAAAAGTATGCAACTGGAAAATAATAATAAACCAGGTGAACCCACAGAATCCATTCCTGAGAACACGAACATCACAATCAAACAGTGAAATTTCTCTCAGCCGACGCATGGTCTGTTTGGTGGTTAATCTCTGGAGTTAAGTTCGATTACTATGGGGCTTCAACTGACCGACTTCGTCTCCAGTACGGTAGCCGCAATACTAAATGCGGATATGAGGAAAATGCAAACCGCATAATAGTAATATTCATCCAAGGACCATAGGACGAGACTTGCCAATTGGAAAATGTAGAATGGATGAAAAGCCTAAGCTCGGTCAGAATGTGCGTCATACAAATAGTGCCGCTAGTCGCATACCTCGTCGACCAGCAGTTGGGGGACACTCTTCTGCTGGATGTCAATAATGTTCTGGCCAAAGAGCTGTTCTCTGCTGTCGCGCTCGTCGGCATCGAGCCCTCCTCGCATGACTTTCGCATTGGTCCAGGAAGGATCCTTCCAGCCATTGATCATGACGAATTTATCCTCAACCGGGTGGTGGCAAAATCGCAGATATCTGTAATCAAGGAAGCGGAGAAACGCAATAGTTGGATCGCTATCTTCATCGTAGACGTGACCTGGGGCATCCACAAAAACTGTAGAAAGCGGGCGTCCGTACGGCTGGCAACCAACTTCGTGGATAGTGAACTGGTTCCATTGATCCTGTGCGGCGTGTGAGAAACAAACTGAATTACTGGTCGCATCAAATGAGATATGCTCACCTCGATTGCAATCCATTCACATTTCCCCAGAGGGGTTGCCTTCCCAATCAACTTGACTCGCCATCGAGGGAGCCAGCGAAAGAGCAAGTATGCGAATCCGCCAGTGAGGAAACACAATGCCAGATATAGAGCGAACCCGCCCCCACTGGTCGAGAATCCCGCAAAGACGGCCGTTAAATCCTCAGATGCAATATACACTTTCTGGTTAAGTCTGCTCCCAGGTCTTCGATCTCGGCCATACGAGCTCGTGGAGATAATACGAGAAAGGAGAGGATGTTCGGCAGAATCGCGAGAGTGTGATAATCTCTTCGAGACGAAGGAGCCTCTGGCGGACTCGATGTCAGGCTCGTTGAGATCGTTCATTAAGGCATCGTCGGCGTCGCTGTCCACATCCACCGCGTCTTCGTTGGACCATTCCGCAAAATCTTCCTCATCCTGGAAATAGGTGAAACTGACGGCGGACCCAGCTCGATTGCGACGGTGGGAGAAGGAGACGACGCTTGAAGGGATGCTTTCTGAGATGGGACCGTCGAAAACCTAACGCAAACAAAGGTCAATCGCAACGTACTGCCGATTGGCAATTCGATTCACATACTTCATTCCGGGCCATCTCGACGTCCGACACCACACTCATACTAGAAGAAAGATCAGCACCGTGTTCGGGTGAGACGAGAAACGGAGTGTCCAACCTGCTTCTCAGAGAATCGCGCCGGAAGCTCGGCCGGGGCATCGAGAGGTCCATAGGACCGGCCCCCGGCGGAGAATGCGGCCGGCTACCCATGGCGGTTTGATTCTGCGATCCGCGATCAGCGCCTGCTGGGATGCTGTAGCCGCTTCAGAGCTCTGCTTCGACTAGGTGAAATTGACTATGCGAGAACAGGGCTCCAGAAATGCATCACTACTTGGTCCGAGTAGCCAGCAGGGAGAGTAAAACACGACAGACGAGAGCTGACCGCCGGGGAACTTAGGTCGATCCTGTGAGGAGGCCATCTCCGAAGTCAATGACAATTCCGTTATCACCACGTGATTTTATCATGCACGAGCCTCTAATAGCCTCAGTCCGGAAAATAAGCAACTCGTCCATCACTTGCCGTGACGCCACCAGGAACCCTTGGATACGCGGATTTCTTTGCAAGTTTGTCGGGGTCATGGCTACGCAAAGAGACGATCGGGGAAGCTCGGTATCGGCAGATTGCGTAATGACCATGTAGACTGCTACGCTACGATACCCGACGATACAGCATGGTCGAAGATATATAGAACCCGATAGGACTGTCAATGACGACCGTTGTCTGTCAACCTGACTACAATCTTGTCTGCGGTCTTATTTCATGCAGATGGACGATGCAACCCAGGAAATGTTTCTAAATTTAAACCATGGATGGCAAAGGGTCCCGACCGCGTGGAATGGTTCAGGAGATCCACCAGAAGAGGGGGGGGAAGGGAAGGTGGGAAGAAAAGCGAAACCGAGAGGATTAAAGGGAAGATCGGGAGAATCGGAATTAGTTTTGACAAAGAGTCTCGGCCCGGAAAAGTGACCGATGTACTAGAAATCCAAGTCAAGGGGCGAAGTGTTGGGAGCAGTTTTGCAGTCCGCTCAACCACAAGTCGCGTCCCGCCAAGCCCCTCCGGCCACCGGCGCTAAGGATCCCACCATCTTCCAGACCATCTTCCTCCCCCAAAAACTCATACAAACTCTTTCTCCCCTCTTTCCTTCCCCCTTTCACCACTTCCTTCACCACCCTCGTCATGTCTGAACCCATCAGGAATAAGAAGGCCGACTTCCCGGTCGCTCCGTAAGGCTTTTCCTCCCTGACCGCTTATCGTGCAAAAACACTGACTGAAAAAAAAGGACCCCGCAAAACACGCCGGCTAACAATGCCCCGATCTCCTCGCACGCCCAGCAGCCTGGTGTGTCCAGCATCAAGGAAGGTAAGTGGTATCGCTGATATCTCCTCCACCCCTCCCAATCTCTCATCCTCCCCCTCCCCCTCCCCCCCTCTACGGTCGCCGTTTCTGACCACTATCCTGCAGAGAACCTTGATACCGCCGCTGCCGCCTCCCTCTTCGCCCGTAACCCGGCTCTGGTCTCGATGATCCAGGGTAAGCTGGGCCAGCTCGTCGGTCGCTCATCGGGCTACATCGAATCTCTTCCCCCGGTTGTCCGTCGCCGCGTGGCCGGCCTGAAGGGAATCCAGAAGGAGCACGCTAAGCTGGAGGCTCAGTTCCAGGAGGAGGTCCTCGAGCTCGAGAAGAAGTACTTTGCCAAGTTCACCCCGTTGTACCAGCGCCGGTCCACGATCGTGAATGGTGGTGTGGAGCCGACTGATGACGAGGTCGAGGCCGGAAAGGAGGACGAAGAGGAAGAAGAGAACAAGGAGGCTGAGGAGGAGAAGAAGGATGAGGGCGAGTCCATGAACGGTATCCCCGAGTTCTGGCTCTCTGCCATGAAGAACCAGATCTCGCTCGCCGAGATGATCACAGAGCGGGACGAGGAGGCCCTCAAGCACCTCACCGACATTCGCATGGAGTACCTGGACCGCCCTGGGTTCCGCCTCATCTTCGAGTTCTCGGAGAACGAGTTCTTCACCAACAAGACCATTTCCAAGACCTATTACTACAAGGACGAGAACGGATACGGCGGCGACTTCATCTACGACCACGCCGAGGGTTCCAAGATCGACTGGAAGGCCGATCAGGACCTGACCCTCCGCCTCGAGAGCAAGAAGCAGCGTAACAAGAGTACGTGGGATAATTTTTCGTTCTCGCTCTTGCGGAGCATGCCCCCATACTAACGACCTTCATTAGACACCAAGCAGACCCGCGTTGTCAAGATCAGCGTGCCCACCGAATCCTTCTTCAACTTCTTTTCCCCCCCGCAACCCCCCACCGATGACGACGACACCGTCGCCAGCGATATCGAAGAGCGGCTGGAGCTCGACTACCAATTGGGTGAGGACATTAAGGAGAAGTTGATCCCCCGCGCAATCGACTGGTTCACCGGCGAGGCGCTCCAGTTCGAGGAACTGGGCGATGAAATGGACCCCGATGAGTTCGAGGATGAGGATGACGAGGATGAGGAGGACGAAGATGACGACGACGAGCGAGGATCGGACCGCGACGTTGAGGATGACTCGGATGAAGAGGTACGGCATTATTCCGATTTTCTTTTTTCTCGGTCCCAGAGCTAACTGCCCTTTCAGGATGGAACCTCCAAGCCCAAGAAGGAGGCTGCCGAGTGCAAGCAAAACTAAGAAAGGAAAAAAAGTTTAGCCGCCCCCTGCGAGCAGACCTGAATGCTTCATGGAATTCCTCGTTGATGTTATTTTGCTACGTTTCATTTTCACTGATGCCTTTGTCTTCCTGCACTGCGTGAACTTTTCCCATGTCCCCCTGTCTACCTAATACTTTTCAATCAACCGGCATAATCAGTGTGTAATACTCGCCTCCAGCCCCTGGGTTGTCGAGAGGGCACTGGCGATAGACACGACTTTGTTTTTTCTAGTTGATTTATTCGGAATAATTGTAGCAGTCCGTTCATGCTTGTCCGTAGACGTGATCAGTCTATACTTGGGATTTGTTGACTGAAGGCATTTTGTTAGATTAGACTATAGAACTGCGGGTTCCAAGCCTATATTGATAGTACGTACGATGAGACTTGCTGTACATAACCTTGAATGTCTTTTTGAGGTACCTAGGTGACTACTCGTAGATCAGGGAATGTAATCTTTATATGGGAACACATTAGTAGAAGGTTCCACTGTCTGTGTTTAGATAGCTAGGTACTTATATAGATACCCAGATAACGCCCTTGAGACTCTTCGTATTACAACACCAATAATCACTTAATATTCATCATGCCGAACCAGTCTGGTGAGATCGAGAAACCATATCACGTATCAACCGGAAGTACCAGTACCAAGGTGCAGAAGCGGATGGCGGTGACAGGGCTGTGGGGGTGTGGCGCGGCACCCCAACTGCGTCCCGAAGCTCAGGGGCTCTCGCTAAATGGCCAGCTGTTACAAGGGCTTCTTTCTCACATCCGTTGACCCTGACATCTTCACTTATTTTCCCTTTTTTTTCACCTTCTTTCAGAGTATGAGCCGATGAGGGGTCACTGTGAGACCCCTTGTCTTTGGACTGCTCGTTTGCGACTGTGATTGATTTTACCCTCTTTCCCCCTTGTATCCGGTTCCCCGAAACCCCCCATCCGGCATTCTTTAGACGCCTCACTTTCCTACTTCTTTCTCTCCGATCCTTGATTGCGCTCGACACTCCCGTCGGACACCGGTCCCATGGCGCATATCTACGAGGTCGGCACAAGGGCCTGGCAGCCCGACCCGACGGAGGGCTGGGTGGCCTCCGAGGTCAAGGAGAAGCTTGTGGATGGAGAGAAAGTGCAGCTGGTATTTGAGTTGGAGAATGGCGAGGTAAGTGTCGCTGTGGCTAGCATTGCTGCGCTGGATCACCAAGCTGTAAAGGAATACTGACCGGGCTGGGGGATGTAAACAGACAAAAACCGTGGAGACCACGCAGAGCGAGCTGCAGGTCGACAACAACTCAAATCTGCCGCCGTTGATGAATCCTGCCATGTTAGAGGCGAGCGAGGACCTGACCAACCTGTCCCACTTGAATGAGCCTGCTGGTTCGTCCCGCTAATAGCCCGCGATCCCATTCCCTCCACTGACGGCTTTGAAGTCCTCCAGGCTATAAAGCTCCGCTACGCCCAGAAAGAGATATATACCTACAGTGGAATCGTCTTGATTGCGACCAACCCTTTCGCTCGAGTGGACTCCCTCTATGTGCCGCAGATGGTTCAGGTCTATGCTGGGAAGCAGCGTGCTTCGCAGGCTCCGCATCTTTTCGCCATCGCGGAGGAGGCTTTCGCGTAAGTCCTGCTTTTCTTTTGTTCTTTTTCCATCTGGACTGTCTACTAACGGTTCCATACAAACAGTGACATGCTTCGCGATGGAAAGAACCAGACAATCGTGGTCTCCGGTGAATCGGGTGCTGGTAAGACCGTGAGCGCCAAATACATCATGCGGTACTTCGCGACTCGCGAGTCCTCGGACCAGCCTGGAAAATACACGACGAGTCGAGCGGATGCCATCAGTGAGACGGAAGAGCAGATTCTCGCTACGAATCCGGTCATGGAAGCATTTGGTAATGCCAAAACCACCCGAAATGATAACTCGTCCCGATTTGGAAAATACATTGAGATCATGTTCGACGAAAGGACCAACATCATCGGTGCGAAGATCCGGACCTACCTGCTTGAGCGCTCGAGACTGGTGTTCCAGCCCCTCAAGGAGCGCAACTACCACATTTTCTACCAACTGGTGGCGGGTGCTACCGATGACGAGAAGCAGGAGCTAGGACTGTTACCGGTTGAGGACTTCGAGTATCTCAACCAGGGCGGTACTCCGATTATTGATGGTGTCGACGACAAGGCTGAATTCGACGCGACCAGGAAATCGCTGGCCACCATCGGGGTGTCGCAGCAGGACCAGACCGAGATTTTCCGTGTCCTTGCGGCTTTGCTGCACCTCGGTAACGTGAAGATTACTGCTACTCGCACGGAATCATCCCTCTCGGCCTCGGAGCCCTCGCTTGTTCGTGCCTGTGAGATGCTTGGAATCGATGTCACCGAGTTTGCCAAGTGGATTGTTAAGAAGCAGCTCATCACTCGAGGCGAGAAGATTACTTCCAATCTTACCCAGCAGCAAGCCCTCGTGGTCCGAGACTCCGTTGCCAAGTTCATCTATTCCAGTCTATTCGACTGGCTGGTGGACAAGATCAACCGTGGTCTGGCCACTGACGAGGTTCTCGGGCGAGTTCAGACCTTCATTGGCGTGCTAGATATCTACGGTTTCGAGCACTTTGCCAAGAACTCCTTCGAGCAGTTTTGCATCAACTACGCGAACGAAAAACTGCAGCAGGAATTCAACCAGCACGTCTTCAAACTCGAGCAGGAAGAATACGTCCGCGAAGAGATTGACTGGACCTTCATTGATTTCTCGGACAACCAGCCTTGTATCGACCTGATCGAGGCAAAGCTTGGAATCTTGGCGCTGCTGGACGAAGAGTCCCGCCTCCCCATGGGTTCCGATGAGCAGTTCGTCACCAAGCTGCATCACCACTTTGCTGCCGACAAGCAGAAGTTCTACAAGAAGCCTCGCTTTGGCAAATCTGCATTTACCGTCTGCCATTATGCTGTTGACGTTACATACGAGTCCGACGGCTTCATTGAAAAGAACCGCGACACCGTTCCAGACGAGCACCTGGAGGTCCTGCGAAACTCGTCTAATGGGTTCATCAAGGAGATACTCGATACAGCCGCCGCAGTTCGGGACAAGGACTCGGCAGCTGTTTCGTCCAAACCGGTTGCAGCAGCTCCAGGCCGTCGAATTGGTGTTGCTGTCAACCGCAAACCCACACTCGGAGGAATCTTCAAATCCTCCTTGATCGAGTTGATGGGCACCATCAATTCTACCGAGGTGCATTACATCCGTTGCATCAAGCCCAACGAAGCCAAGGAAGCCTGGAAATTCGAGGGGCCGATGGTTCTCAGTCAGTTGAGAGCTTGCGGTGTCCTGGAAACTGTCAGAATCAGTACTGCAGGATATCCCACTCGTTGGACCTACGAGGAGTTTGCCATCCGCTACTACATGCTTTGCCATTCCTCGCAGTGGACATCTGAGATCCGAAATATGTGTCATGCCATCCTTCGCAAGGCACTGGGCGACGCCAACCACCAGAAGCAGGACAAGTATCAGCTGGGTCTGACCAAGATCTTCTTCCGGGCCGGCATGCTTGCCTTCCTGGAAAACCTGCGTACCTCGCGACTGAACGAGTGTGCAATCATGATCCAGAAGAACTTGCGGTGCAAATACTACCGCCGCCGCTATCTGGAGGCTCGCGAATCCATTCTCACCACCCAAGCTTTCATTCGTGGATTCTTGGCAAGACAGCGAGCTCAGGAAATCCGCCGGACAAAGGCTGCGACCACTATCCAAAGGGTGTGGCGTGGTTCCAAGGACAGGAAACGGTACAACGAGATCCGGCAAAACTTCATCCTCTTCCAGTCGGTTACGAAAGGTTTCCTTTGCCGCCGAAACATCATGGACTCGATAAACGGCAATGCGGCCAAGATTATTCAACGAGCCTTCCGCTCATGGCGCCAATTGCGTTCTTGGCGACAGTACCGCCACAAGGTGGTCATTGTTCAGAACCTGTGGCGACGCAAGCAGGCCAGGAAGATCTATAAGACCCTGCGTGAGGAAGCTCGGGATCTCAAGCAAATTTCCTACAAGCTTGAGAACAAGGTGGTGGAACTTACACAGTACTTGGAGTCACTGAAGCGTGAAAACAAGTCCTTGGTCTCTCAGCTTGAGAACTACGAAACCCAGCTGAAATCGTGGCGGAGCAGACATAACACTCTGGAGGCCCGTGCCAAGGAACTCCAGGCCGAGGCTAACCAGGCGGGTATCACAGCAGCCCGCCTGGAGGCCGTTGAGGAAGAAATGAGCAAGCTTCAGCAGAGCCATGCTGAAGCTCAGGCCACTATCAAACGTCTTCAGGAAGAGGAGAGAGTCTCCCGTGAGGCACTCCGTGCTACCAACGAGGAGCTGGACCGCCTCAAGGTGCTCGACGGCGACCACGAGAAGGAGAAGTCGGCTCTTCGTCAACGTGTCTCGGAATTGGAAGAACAGCTGGAGGTCGCCAAGCGATCGGTGCCAGTCAATGGTCTCAACGGTGAGTTGCCCAATGGTGGTGCAGCTCCGGCTCCTGCCAGCAATTTGATCAACCTGGTGTCTTCGAAGAAGCCCAAGCCCAAGCGACGCAGCGCCGGTGCGGAGAAGATCGATACCGACCGCTTCAGTGGAGCTTACAACCCGCGTCCGGTATCGATGGCCATTCCTGGTCCTGGTGCGGCTCGTTCAGGCGCAGCGATCTCCCCAGGTCTGGATTCGGTCGAGGCAGAGCTCGAGAACTTATTGTCTGAGGAGGAAGATTTGAACGAGGAGGTCACCATGGGCCTGATTCGCAACCTCAAGATTCCTCTTCCCAGCTCGACCCCACCTCCGACTGAAAAGGAAGTCTTATTCCCTGCGTACTTGATCAACCTGGTCACTTCCGAGATGTGGAACAACGGTTTCGTGAAGGAATCCGAGCGCTTTCTGGCCAACGTCATGCAGTCGATCCAGCAGGAAGTCATGCAGCATGACGGTGACGATGCGGTCAACCCCGGTGCTTTCTGGCTGTCGAACGTGCACGAAATGTTGTCATTCGTCTTCCTGGCCGAGGATTGGTATGAGGCTCAGAAGACCGATAACTACGAGTACGATCGTCTTTTGGAAATTGTGAAGCACGACCTGGAGAGTTTGGAGTTCAACATTTACCACACCTGGATGAAAGTGTTGAAGAAGAAGCTGTACAAGATGATTGTTCCGGCGATAATTGAGTCACAATCACTTCCTGGCTTCGTCACCAGCGAGACGAATCGCTTCCTCGGCAAGCTGTTGCCCTCCAACAACAATCCTGCCTACAGCATGGACAACCTTCTGAGCCTTCTCAACGGTGTCTATCGGGCGATGAAGGCGTTCTACCTCGAGGACACCATCATCACGCAGACCGTTACCGAGCTTCTGCGGCTGGTGGGTGTGACGGCGTTTAACGATCTTCTCATGCGACGAAACTTCCTGTCGTGGAAGCGTGGTCTCCAGATCAACTACAACATTACCCGGATCGAGGAGTGGTGCAAGAGTCATGATATGCCAGAGGGGACACTGCAGCTGGAGCACCTCATGGTATGGTTTACCCGCTGACTTTTCCGTTTGTCACGTCTCACTAACACGGTAACAGCAAGCGACCAAGCTCCTCCAACTTAAGAAGGCTACCTTGAATGACATTGAGATCATTCAAGATATCTGCTGGATGTAAGTTTAGCCGACTCCCGGTTTGTCTAGCAATGTGTGCTAATTCCTGCCCAGGCTCTCCCCGAACCAAATTCAGAAGCTCCTCAACCAGTACCTCGTCGCAGACTACGAGCAGCCCATCAACGGCGAGATCATGAAAGCCGTCGCCTCGCGAGTCACGGAGAAGAGCGATGTTCTCCTTTTGACACCAGTCGATATGGAGGACAGCGGTCCGTATGAGATCGCCGAGCCCAGGGTCATCACGGCCCTGGAAACATACACTCCATCCTGTACGTGACCACACTTTGCTTCCCTCCGACTTCCCCTTTACTCAGCTCTTACTAATTGTCCCGCGCAGGGCTTCAAACACCGCGTCTAAAGCGACTGGCTGAGATTGTGTCGGCGCAGGCTATGGCGCAACAGGAGAAGCTTGAGATCGAAAACGGGGTGCTGGAGGAGTAGTTCTGTATATTAGACGTTGGATTTTTCTGAGAGCTACGGATTACGACCGGTGACATCTCACCACGACCATATGCCTGGGTGGACTCGGGTTTGCAATACAGTGATGCATATGATTCTAGACATTTTCCGGGTAGTTGAATGATACAGATGCGTGATGCAATTACAACTTCTCTTCTTCTGCGGGTCGAGCGGTGTCCTGCCGCTGGGGTTTCGGTGGAGCCGAACCAACTCTTTCGCAACTCCCACCGACTCCGCAAACCGCCATCATGACCTTGACCAAGCTCAATTTCATCACGGGCAACAAGAACAAGCTCATCGAGGTGCGTGCCATTCTTGGCAACGTCATCGAGGTCGACAACCAGGCCGTGGATGTGCCGGAAATCCAAGGCACGATCGAAGAAATCGCCAAGGAAAAGGCCCGTCGTGCTGCCGAAGCGGTACGTCTGATTTGAATTGGCCCTCATAGATCAAAGTAGAAAAGCTTACTTGAATACAGATCAATGGCCCGGCCTTGACTGAAGATACTGCGCTGGAATTTCACGCTCTAAAGGGCCTGCCTGGGCCGTACATGTAAGGACGATCTTCTTTTCCCCCTCCGTTCTTCATTTGGGGGGGGGGGGGGGGGGGGGGGGGGGGGGGGGGGGGGGGGGGGGGGGGGGGGGGGGGGGGGGGGGGGGGGGGGGGGGGGGGGGGGGGGGGGGGGGGGGGGGGGGGGGGGGGGGG
>JAPDFI010000072.1:0-24171 GCA_027569585.1 Penicillium silybi
CCCCCCCCCCCCCCCCCCCCCCCCCCCCCCCCCCCCCCCCCCCCCCCCCCCCCCCCCCCCCCCCCCCCCCCCCCCCCCCCCCCCCCCCCCCCCCCCCCCCCCCCCCCCCCCCCCCCCCCCCCCCGGATCGGTGCTGGAGGGCTCGTGGAATTCCGAGTTTTGATGGGGTGCGGCGCGGCGACCAGCGGGCGAGAAAGTCGGATGCCCCCCAGGGTGCGCTCGCCCTAGAGTATAGGATGTTGGTGGCTGTGTGGACGGCCATATCCATCTATCTAAAATGACCTTCTAGAATAGTACTTATATTTCCGCGGCTACCCATCCAAGACTAGAGATATTTCTGTCCGTACCATGTCGCCCGATGAGTTTTGTCGTACCCCCAAACCTGCACATAGCCGAATGTATCCCCCCCCAGCGAGCCTGTACAGTGCATACTGCATAGTGACCAGGTCAGCCACAGTTCCATTGTCTTCTCGAGGCATGACGGAGCAATCGATGGGACAGTCGTTACTTTCAATCTCATCGGTGGTCCGAGCGTTGAACTGCGCAACGACCAGGGTATTTGAGTCAAAGAGAAACACCTGAGGGCAACGATATTCGGAGGCGCTGATTTGGTCAGTAAAAGGTCGAGGTAATGCGCAAACAAAAAGCGGAATAAAATCATAGTAAGCAGAATAAATAAGGTTAGAGAGGTCACTTATGCAGTCTTGGCGGGTGAGTGAGGGCGGAGGGTCGGGTCCAAAGTGGGTGACCGGTCCGAACTTGCTCACCCACGGAGGGTCAAAACCGAGGCCGAAGCTAGAGATTATAAGCATCCCACGCCATGCTACAAGGGATTTCCAAAAATAAGCGTGTACCAAATTATTTTTGGATTTGCCCAAAACTTGAAATGAAAATGCGTTCCCATGCAAACGAAGGGAGATTGCTGCTCTGAGTACTTGAAATATTGACATGCTACATTCCCAATTTATTCCTGCTAGAGGAATTCGCTCCGAGGGCACTTTCAGGAACGTTGAATAATTTCCGTTGCATTACGACACCCAGGACCACAAGTGTCCACATTTGCAGTCTCTAGATGGCGTCGCTAGAGCAAGGCAGAACATCTCGTTGGGCGTGTCGGGAGACAGCGGCGAATAAACTTTTTATCTCTTGGATTTTTCGTGTTAAAGAATACGCTTAGAATGAACAGAAAGTCTGAGAGAGGTGGGTGGTGTGACCATGACAGCTCGGCGGGTATGAATCATAGACAGCCCCAACCCGTGTTTCTTCACTCGCAACATGGCACGCCACATCTTCGAACCAATGACAAAATGAGGTTTCTGGACCGATCATGTCATAGCGCGATCGGTATATTTGAACAGAGTGGGCGTTCTAAGCATGGACTATGCCTGCCTTTAGTTGCGTCTTCAAACTTATGAAGGACGACTGCTTTCAATGCTGTTCCAATAGTTTTATGGTTTCTTTCTATGTGACGATACCCTCCTTGACTGAAGCCTGTAGCCAATGTCTTTTGCCACCTCTAAGAGCAGCGAAGTTCAGGGACAGGTGTCGCCGTATCAGCGCCGGCTGAAGTCCCAGCTGCGGAACGACGACTGGACTGGGCCACCATTCCATGTATGCAGTCATTCCATGGCCGCAGAAGCCGCACATTGACCCATCCCAGGATATATATGTAGGCGTCGCAGTTCATTTTCACCTCCTGGGCGGAGCAACCATTGCCTGCGCCGTGCGAGATAGCGTGTACCCGCTGGATTATGCTCAATATGAATTGCCCCGTGGCAGTCGGGGAGATGGTTGGCCGGGGTTCTCCGACTTCATCTTGGGGAAGGTGAGGGACTACCAGGAGAAGCGCAACCAAAAATTCATCGGCTTAGCGATGTCGATCGAGCTGTCTGAACGGTGTCCCGAGCTCTGCTCGCGTCTTTGGGCCGAGCTGGACATCATCCCAATCGTACTGCGCAAGTCGGAGGAAAACGTAAGTTTGGGTATGCACGAAGAGAACTTACCATCAAAGTCATTGGACGAACACGCCGAGTCGATCGCAAGGAAATGTATCAGGTGGGGGATTCGTCTTTCAACTACAAGACCCGCTTTTGTCTTACTTCTCAATAGGTTCTTCGGCCCCAGCCAGGCTCCCATTCCAGAGATCGGTATTCGAGGCCTTGTCGAGGTTGATGCCGCATTCCATGTGAAAATGACCCGGCTTCCGGACTATGAGAAAACCGTGGGAGCTGCGACGTGGGCGGCAATTAATAAATATGCCAATGATCTAAAGAAACGCAGGGTAAAGATAGCGTTCTTCAGCGCTACTCCGCAGGGTGGTGGTGTCGCCCTAATGCGCCATGCCATGGTTCGGTTTGCAAATGTACTCGGAGTCGATCTTAGGTGGTAAGCAAGGTCTCGCGAACCTCAATCGCAAACCTAAGTCTCCATCTCCGTTCTCTGCTCACTGTCCATTCAGGTATGTCCCGAAGCCAAGGCATGGTATTTTCCGAATCACCAAGAACAACCATAATATCCTGCAAGGCGTCGCACCTGCCGGCACTCGATTCACTCGGGAAGATAGGGATCTCCTCCATGATTGGGTCCTTGAGAATGCGCAACGCTACTGGTTAAAGGGAACGGGATCCTTAGCTCCGTCGTGGTTTGAGCATCTTGGCCCCTATGTCTATCCGTTACTCCAGGAACATGGCCCGCCGCCCCCGCCTTGGTTTCAAAAGAATGGCCCTTTAATGCCACCGTGGGAGGGCGGTGCTGACGTGATCGTCGTCGACGACCCGCAGCTGCCATGGTTGATTCCACTCATCAAGGAGCGAACTCCGGACCGGCCGGTCATTTTCCGGAGTCACATCCAGATCCGAGGTGATCTTGTCGACACACCTGGCACACCGCAGGCCGAGGCCTGGGAATTCTTGTGGGAGGCAATCAAGCAAGCAGACCTCTTTCTTAGTCATCCCATACGCGCCTTTGTCCCAAAGAATGTGCCTCCAGAAAAGCTTGGGTATCTGCCAGCCTCAACAGACTGGCTGGACGGACTGAATAAGCCCATGACGGACTGGAGCGCATGTTACTACGGACGGGTCTTCAACTCGAAGTGCCGGGAGCGGTACATGCCGAACATTGCATTTCCAGAAGGTCGGCTACTCCCAGGGGTTCTTCCCTACACCTCTACCTAGGGATCACTTAAACTGATATCAAGCTAGAGAACTACATTATACAGGTTGCCCGGTTTGACCCTTCAAAAGGGATCCAAGACGTCCTTACCTCATATGAAGCGTTCCATAGGCGTCTCGTCCGGTCACGCCCGGACATAAAACCTCCTAAACTGCTCATCTGCGGACACGGATCTATCGATGATCCGGACGGCTCGATGGTCTATGAGGCTGCCTTGGAGTTTGTTGAGCAGCATCTCGAGCATATCCGGCCACTGATCTGCATTATGCGTATCGGCCCCAGTGACCAGATGCTTAACGCTCTTCTGTCCAAGGCAAAGATCGTCCTGCAACTCTCCACCCGAGAGGGGTTTGAGGTCAAGGTATCCGAGGCCCTGCACATGGGCAAACCGGTTATCGCCACCCTGGCCGGCGGAATCCCGCTTCAACTCCAGCATGGCAAGAACGGGTTTCTGGTCGACGTAGGCGACACCGAAGCTGTGGCTGGCCATCTCTTGGAACTGTGGATGGATCAGGAACTGTATGATCGCATGAGCAGCTATGCGGCAAATAGCGTAAGTGACGAGGTGAGCACCGTGGGTAATATGTTATCGTGGCTGTACCTGGCATCGAAGTTGTCGAGAGGCGTGAGCATTCGGCCTAATGAACGCTGGATCAATGACATGGCCCGCGAGGAGGCGAACGAGCCGTATTCTCCAGAGGAGAACAGGCTCAAGAGGGTGTTAACAACAAACGAAGCGAAGTGAGAAGAGATTTGATCATTATAAAAGTTACTCTTAGTTTCACTTTTTATTTACATTTCCCCGATGGGATCCTCAAATTGGTACAAAGGCCACATATTACACAATTACTGCAAGAAGTGACATGATCGCAAAATCAAGAAGGATGTCTACTGAGGAATTGTCCTTGCTTTTCACAACATAGTAGACAGAGTACCATATTTTGCAATAGAATATGAGTTTCTTTTACTTCGGATAATAAGAAATTCGACCATATGGGATCGATAGCAAAGCCAAGCGAAAACCAAGCTAATAAAAGAGGATTACCCGGTCGGCTTGGTTGCCACCATCAAGACTAGGAATTCCATTCAGCCCTCTTCCTGACGGATGACGAGTAGTGACAGCCTCCAATCATAATTCGCTAGTTTTAGGAGGAGGTTTCCTCGTCCCTCGCCAGCAATCCTGCTGGCCAGTTCCATTCCAGGCGAGTATCTTCCAAACTCGCCTAGGGTATGGGACGAATTGTTCCAATATTTCTCAGAACCTTCTGGCAGACCATGGGGCTGCTACGCAAGGTCAGACAAAGTCCACTCTTTCTGGAACATGTTGATGGAACTGAAAATGGGCTGTACCATCAGTTGTAATTCGGGTAAGAAACTAATGTAAGACTGAGTGTGGCTAAGTAGGTCTTTCTGCCTATGCCTTACCACCCTAGCTCACAGGATTCAACCTATCCCGCAACTCGTGTAATATAATATGCATGAAACCCCACCCTCAAAATACAGCCTCAACACTGGGGCCTGAGCCACAACTTCCTCAGCTCGGCAATAGCGCTGTGACAATGGGAGTCCACTGGATATGCTGTAAGGGTAAAAGTAATAATGCCTGAAATTAGGTAAATGACGTTGCAATTCCACCACCGGAACTCGGACTGTAAACTTAATTCCTCTCACTCGTCCTTATTATATTATATCTCACTTCTTCTCAGTCAGTACAGAAGATCTATCCTTACAGCCCTCCTTTATATTATTGCCCTTGGCTATCTTTGTCTTCTTTTTCTGCTTCACCTTAAACTCCTAATTTATGCATTAGTTATGCATATTATATTTAAAACAGTTATCATTGTTCTCAGCAATCTAGGCATCATTATCATGGGGATTAATTAGAAAGGTCTCAGCAGTCAGCATAGTACTACGGTTCTTTGTATTATAAATCAGGTCAAGTACCACTGAGGAGCTCTAGGGTAATAACCCTAGGCCCACTAGAGAAGACCCTTCAACAGCAGTCGCGTACACACACATTCATTCAAATAACATACATTCCTTTCACTATCTGGCTAATGACCAGCTTGAACGCCCTTGACCTCATACGACAAATTCTATAAGACATGACTGGACACTTTTGTATGGCATGCTGTTTTATTTTCTACTCCTGTACAGCCCTTTGCATCTAGCGGGGGTGTTTAGACCAGAGGAGGGTGGTATATTGTTCGAAGCAGACATACAATATAGGTAGGTTTCGTTCAGAATGGTGGGCCAATTGCCCATCCGGTGAATACACGAGGCCGAGTTAGCAGTTATCAGTTCAATTGATGAATTGATAATCCATCGGCGTGCCAGAAGTGCACACATAATAAGAATAGAATATTGCAACACAAGAGAGTATTCTTATATTTCCTTGACAGTGGAAGAAAATTCGATGCGCAGGACCATTGCTTCCATCACAACACCATGCAGGGGGTTTTTGATCCCGCCGTCTGTTATGAAGTAGGCTACCTGGCCAGTGTCTCCCCTTCCACGCGCCCATGATCCTGCAGTGGGGCCGATTAAGTCCAGATTCAGCGGATCTCCGGCCACATTCACTGTTGCACCGGTATCTAAGCTGATGCTTTCAATTGTGTTCTGCCGGTGCGTTGTCACGTAGGCAATGCCGGCCTCCTCATCGATAATCAGATCATCTCCCCACATCCAACGCTTTGTCACATCCACAGGCTCGCCAACGGGGCCCAATGTTTCCCTATCCACACCAATGCGGCCAAAGATTGCTTGTGCAGTTGTAGTAAAGTAGACATGTCCGTCCTTCTTGTTAAATTTGAGTCCATTCACGCCGGGAACGTCGTGCTTTGCAGAGTCTCGACTGTGTGCCAGCATGCTGTGCTTCAGCCAGACGCGAGAGGAAGGAGCAGAACCGTCTTCTGGAACATCGACCCTCCAAATAAGGTCTGCCCAAGAATCTGCACAAAGTATGACGGAGGAAGAGAGAGCGCAAGCTCCATTGAGGATTTTGGAATCTGGAGGGAATTTGAACACGGCGATGGGCGTAGGAAAAGAAGTTGTTGTGAAGGTGCTCATGTCAAGTCTCCAGAGAGTGTTG
Source organism: Penicillium silybi (assembly GCA_027569585.1). Classification (NCBI taxonomy): domain Eukaryota; kingdom Fungi; phylum Ascomycota; class Eurotiomycetes; order Eurotiales; family Aspergillaceae; genus Penicillium; species Penicillium silybi. The sequence goes on from JAPDFI010000072.1 coordinate 6,263, forward strand.
GGGCTGTCTCCGAGTATTGATATCGTGGAAATATAGAAGACATCGTGCTCAAGTTCCACTATCCCCATCGGACATGTATCGAAATTATACAGCAACAGCGGCTTAGACAAGCCAGAGTCAGGACATGGGAGATAGTAAAGATGCTTCTGGTTCAAGACTGTAATGAGCATAGACCCATCATGACGAACAACGATGTTCTCAAGAAAATAATTGGGGGGGAACTGTGCCACAACTGTCACTTTGGCTCTAGAAGTCATCACATATACTGGTATGTACCGAGAGCTTTGGTAGTCAAATATAATTATGTTCAAAGGACGAGACCGAAGGAGTTTTATAATGAATCCGTACACTAGTTACCCGCTACAGGTTAGTAAATATTGCAACTCGACATCATGACTCGGTCGCACATGATAAATCGTGGCTTATGCCTAGCAAGACTCCTGCGCTATTTATTTTCTTCCGCAATAACCGATCCTTACCCACCTCTCTCACTACAGCGGCTCCTGCGGGAGGTAGAGGCTACATCGTGGCTCAGCTCTATTTGGTGATCCATGCATTTTTCCGTCTCCTTTTCCATGTCTATGTCCATGGCCATCCCCGTGCTTTGGAACTTTTTGAAGTCCACTGCCTTATTTTGGGTTTCTAGTTCGAGGTTTCACCTAGAGCTTGACCTAACGGCCGACTTACTCACATTTCCCTCGATAGAGCATCCTGTGACAACCAACTGGGGTCCATAGTTAGCAACCCATAACGAAATAGTTCCTAACGGGATACTGAGCAATTACGAATAACATGCGTGGCCCATGTTGTCTGATTAAATTATAATCATTATTTATACACCAAGGCTGATACCCCATGGATGTTCAAAGTCCCACTTTCAGTCTTCTGTCATTACTTCTTCCGTTTCTTGCTTGGAGCCTGTTTTGCGTAGCCGCTTTAAATCGAATAGCTAGCTGATGTGAGATTAATCTGACCAATGAGAAGAACAAGGACTCACCGGAATGCGGGGTGGTGGTGGCCTAAGAGAGCTTCGTTTTCCTCTGTAAGCCTATAATTCCTGTCTCCTCTCTCGCGCTTTGCATTTTCCCACCGGCAATACATAATGCCAGAAAACACAGTGATAATGCAGAGTCCCAGAGCACCGATGCAGATGCTGTGGCCAAGTGTGAAATCTGGCCTAGGAAGCCATTAGCCCGATTTGAACATGATATGGGGAATGTTATAACTTACGCGTCCTGGGTTAGGTAGGCAAAGGTAGCGATGAATGCGGCAAAGTTCGCAATAGTAACTTGTATCCCGATTCCTGTCGCGCGTACATAATGCGGTGCGAGATTATTTGAAAGCCAGCCTTGGACCCTACACAATGTCAGATGACTGTACGGATAAAGGGTGGAATAACTGGCATTGGTGTTCCAGGATAGACACCGGTTGCGATGAAGAAGGTCCCGCCGTACTTCACGGCAGGATTCTTTGCCACCAGCAGCATGACGTAGCCAATTATCGCGACACTACAGCCCACTAGCATGAATGGCCCACGAGCCTTTATTTTGTCGGACCAAGCGGACGTGATTAGGATGGCAACGAAGGCGCACATATTTGGAGGCACTGCTTAAATGAGTTTATGTTCATCAGTATACCTATAGAACATACCTGTGAGCAATTGGGCCTTTGTGGACGAATAACCCAGTTCCTTGATAATCGTAGGGAGGAAGAGTGCAAAACTCTGTGAAGAGTATCAGCAAGCCCTAGACAGATATGAACGATCGCAAGACCAACATAGATTGGTATAAGTAAGAAAAACCATGCTAGAGAGCAAATGACGGTGTTGGGACTCTTCGAGGCTAACCAAACCCAATGCCAGTCGAATTGTTCGTCCCCGGCATCATCCTCGGCTATAGCACCATGTGCATCAAGCTTTATGCGACGGCGGGCAATTGTTCGTTCATATTGGCTTAGGAATCTTGCTTGACCAGGCGTGTGTGGGAGGAAGAACAATGATAGGACTCCCAAACAAACTGTTATAGTTCCTTCGATGAAGAAAATCCATGGCCAGCCTATGATGACAGGGTTAATGACAGCCTTGAAGAGCCGGGAAAAATCAATACCATTGTAGCCAGCGTGCCTGATTTCGGACAGGCCCGTGGCTAATAGTCCGCCAAATGCCACTGCAAGCGGTGCTGCACAGGCAAACATGCCGATTCGGTAAAGAAGTTGATGACGTCTGTAGAACAAGGCTAGATACACCAGCATGCCCCCAACGAGGCCGCCTTCGCACATACCAAGGAACATGCGGCCGGCGACGAGGCCGCCATAGGACTGGACAAAGCCGATAAAAGTGCATACTAGCCCCTACCACAAGGTTAGCCCCGAACAAAAAGGGACGAAATGGTTGGGACGCACCCAGCTAATAATCAGGCAAGGAAGATAATATCCAGCTTTGAAGTGCTTGATAACCCAGTTGGATGGGATATCAATCAGGATATATGGAACGTAAAACACAAGCAAAACGATGTTAAACTTGGATCCATCTAATTCAAGATCTGTAGCAAGGCCGGCAATTTTCGCATTGCCGATGTTCGCTCTATCAAGGGAACCGAAGAACCTCAAACAAATGTCAGACGGACTCTATGCACAACTCTCGGTGACCCAGGCATTGTTACCACATGAAGAATAACCAGGGAATGATATGCAAGTCAAATTTCCTCGTGATGCGCTTGTCGTCGATAGGGTCTATTTCACGATGGGTCTGGTCCGCGGAAAGCACCTCAATATGGTGTAGTTCGTTGGCTTTGCTGGAAGAATCGTCTGGTATGGACATCTCGTTCATGGTCATTTATTCTGGGGCAAACAGGGAATAATAAATCGCAACACAGGGAGATCTTAGGAAGGGGGTAAGAAATTGTTGATGTCCGCGAGCCTTGACGCCAGTTTTAAAGACGAGGTTTGAGGTCTAGGGAATTGACGTTTTGTTTCAACTTGGTGTTTCCCCACGGGGTAGCGTATTGATTCTCGGTGCATGCTTCTGGAGTGGAGTCCAGACCCGCAAATCATGGGGTATGCAATGCGAGTTTAGTCTGCCTCAACTCGATGCGATGCAGGCGGCCCGAGCGGGAAAAAGTCCCGTCCGGGCCGCGCGGTACGCTTTAGAGTGAGGTACACCAACCGAGGTGTTTTTGAGTTGCAGTAGGCTTCAATATATGGGAAGGAGCATCTATGTATTCAAAGAGCTGCACCTCGCAGTGAGTGAGCGGTCTACTACATCCGATTTGTCAAATATGCCTTTGAAGGTAGCCCTCATCACCGCCTCGTCGGCTGGACTTGGCGCCGTCATTGTCAAAGCGCTTGCACAGGACTATCGAGTTGTTGTCAACTATTTTTCCCATCCAGACAAAGCAGAGGCAGTCATTCGAGAATGTCTGGCCACGTTGCCGGAGACTTCATCTTCGAAAGAACCACGGTTGCATACTATACACGCCGATGTTTCGAAAAGATCCGACGTCCAAAAGCTTGTCGAGGAAACCGTTCAAGTGATGGGGAGACTAGATGTTGTGATTAGCAACGCAGGTTGGACCCAAATGGTCAACTTCTATGATCTCGAGCAAAATATCAACGACGCAGACTGGGACAAATGTTTTGCAATCAACGTGAAGGCACACTTGTGGTTACTTCACGCAGCCAAACCTCACATGGAATCGAATGAAGATGGAGGTAGCTTCGTTACTATTGCCAGTCTTGCAGGAGTAATTCCATCTGGCAGTTCGATTCCATACGCTGTGACGAAAGCTGCACAAATTCATTTACTGAAATGTCTGGCCGCTGTATGTGGGCCAAAGATTCAATGCAATTCCGTCAGCCCGGGATTGATGATGACTGAATGGGGGCAGCGGTTTCCAGAGGCGACTGTGAATGCTGTAACTGAGAAGGGTGCCTTGAAAAGGTTGACCACCGCCGAGGACGTCGCGGATCTCATCAGGACCATGATTTTAAGCAGAAGCCTTACTGGGCAGAATATCATCATAGATTGTGGAATAGCTATATAATTAATTACTATCCTCGGGTACCAATCGCCAATAATTGATACTTGCTTTTGTACGGAACATCCAAGGGATCAGGAAATAAGAAGCTCGAACAGAAGTAGGCTATTCCATGCCAACCACATTGAGAAAGGCAAGTCCGAGCTACCAAGACGGTAATAAGAGATAGGCACTGAAAAAAACTCCCATGAGAGGGTCTATTCGATGCTAAGTGCTTCCGGTACCTTGACATCAAATCCTCGCAAGATGATACTGACATAGCTATAAAACCCGACATAGTGAACAACGGCCGTGGTAGCGTCCTTGCCAATCAACCTGACTGCATTTTCCCACGTTTCCTGTGCCATTGGCCCTGAACCAGAGGCAAGATCATATGCCACGTCGAAAACGGCCTTTCCTTCCTCCGTTAACGTCTCTGGCTTCTTGCCATTCGAAATCTCCAGATACTCGTTCTCGGACAATCCGAATTTCTGCCCCAGGTGTTTGTGAGCTACTAGTTCATATGCCGCATCAAATGTGGCCCCGACCACAATAGTGGCGATTTCGCGATTAAGGTCACTCAGCCCAGGAAGCTGACGCAGAGCTTTGGCCATTCCTAAGAAATGATGGCCAACCGCAGGAGTATGCAATTGGACAGCAAATGGTCCTACAAAACGGCCATCGTCCAAGATGTATGGAGTTTTGCTAGGCAAATATTAGAAAAAGAGTAGAGAACATGGTGGTAGTAACAGAGGTGACCTACCTCTTGCCATAACGGCTGGTCGTGTAGTCGAGGAAGACATCGTACAAAACTTTAGATTCGGATCCAAGCTCCGAAGGGTGCATGAGCCCTAGCCTGTTCATATTGAATTAAACTGGAGGCTTTGACTGACAAATCTGGTTAAAGTGTGATAAGTGAAAATAGATTTCGCCCATGGAATGAGCATGAAAAGGACAGCACGAGGAAACTTACTGTAGACATACAATCGCGGCTTCAATGTTGCTTGAACTGAGTCAAGATGGTGGCAAAGATCCTCAAATCTGTGGTGAATCGCCACTCTCCGTGGAATTGCCGCTCGGCCCGCATCACCCGCTAATCTGTGACCCGGGATTTGTTTCACCAATGGGATCTGATTTGTGGCGCCATCAAGTTGAAATGTCTCACTATATTATTCTTATTCCATCCAGACATTTTGTTGCCCTTTTCTCATAGACCAAGTGGCGCCTCAACTGGCATCCAATCAAGATCCTCCATTCCCCATCGAGTAATATCAAACGGGAGGTCCGGAAACGCGAGGTCCGTAGGGGGGAGCGAAAAATCATCATGCATATTGACACAGGATTCTTCGGGCTCTTCGACCGCTGACAGATATGCTATTTGCGTTTGCTTTCTTTGCTTCGACGCCGTAATTAAAGCCCTTAGGGTAGAAAGTGCTTGCGCTTTCTTCTCCCCAGGATAGCGATCCTGGATCAGATTGACTGTTTTCATGGCATATCGAAGGTCGGCGAGGCTGTCCAAAGTGTCCATTGAAATTAAAACGCAGCAGAATTGGAACAGCGTGCCGAGCATGTTCCACCACGGCCTCCCTTTATGTAAAAGCTGACTAGCAGCTTTTACGGCTGCTCTGCCTATCAAAACAACTTGCTGAGATTGCTCTTTTGTGATTCGGTGGCTGCCGACATGAATCCGTCGATAAAGGCAAAAACACACATCTGCGGTGATCAGCTTTAGGAATGGGTGATCCCCTGCCGTCTTTGCTATTATATCTAGCGACTGTTTAAAGCGCTCCTGCTCTTCGTCGGAAACCTCAGCGGCCTCTCTTATCGGCAATAGGCAACTGAGCCGACACAGGATCGCAGCCCCGCCTGTATCTGAGGATGAAAAAGGGAATTTTCTTGTGACACCGTGCAGGACCACAGGACTTCGACCAAGCTCATGAGACACTAGGCGATTCCCGGCACAAATGATCCAAAACATGCATGATATAGCATCGTTATTCCATTGGTCGGTCATGTTGTCATGTCTTCCGACATTTGACTCATAGTCTTTGTGAATTCCAAGTGATTCTGCCATATGCATCGCAGTGCAACTGACGAGCCAAGTGACATGAGGGGTAGTTGTGGCACGTAGGTAGAGGCTACGCAAGGCTATCGCGGCCAAAACCTCGACACGGGGTTCGGATAAGATTACCGGATCATTCAATATATTTTCAGCATGTTGAATGATGTCAGCTTCTTGTCGAATATTGATAGCGTTGTCAAGGACTGAAGCTAAACCGATCACTCCACCGATCAGAGCTTCAAATGGCAGGCCTTGGTCATGACCAAGCCAATGTTTCTCACAACGTGCAGTAAGGATGTGGAAATCAAGGAAACTGCACGCTGGGAAGTCACTGAGAAAAAAAGATCTCAATTGCATTTGCGTTGCCTCCAAAGTAATCAAACCACAGATGGCCCCTTTAACTTTGCAGGGGGGCATTTCTCTGACTTCCAAGTTCCAAGCAAATGGTTGGAGTCGTGGAAGAACTTGAGCTTGGAATTGTAGACCCAGAAATCTTGGAAACGCTTCTGCAGAATGGCGCCCCAGAAATCTAGAGGTTGATACCACCAAAAGTCCATTGCCACTCTCTGTGACTTGTTCTGTCTGGCCCAGACATTGGGTGTCAGTAGACATGGTCGGCCTCGTCGGTTGTCCAGCAACACCAGGACTACCGGTCCCTTTGCCAGGGGTTAAGGGCGGCCCCCTTTTCGGACGTTTTCGATTAAAGTCCTGCTTGTATCTGCATTCATAGCCATATCCTGTGCAGGCATTGCATGGGAGAGCTCCATCGCATTTCCGCTTACGTGTTGAGCAAGGTACGCACGCCCTGCGCGAGCGGACTCGCCTGGAGCCACTGGTTGATAGACTCATGTCGTGTCCAGACAAGTTAAAGACTTGGGCAAATGGTGAACGGTGATATAGGTGAATGCAATGGCGACGGTGGTCGGTATGTGAGTGACGCGACGGCGAGAAACGTTAACCTAACCGAGTGGATTCGATTGGACGCTTGTCCTTGCGGGGTACTGGATCCAGGCCTTGCCCACTCATACTCACGTCACGTGAAGGAAACGGAAATCATTCACCTCGACCTTGACGTTTTACAGGACTATGCAATGGACGATCCAACTTGAGAAGCATGTTTTAGTTATTTGGCTATGCAGATCTACTGTAGAAGGAGCCCTTACTAGCGTATGTCGAGTGTCAAAAAATAATGTTACCATACAGCATTTTGGCTTCCACAGTACACCCATTTTGTTGTTTTACATTGTACTGGTCATGCTTCCCCCCCCCCCCACCCCCCGGCCTTTACTCCTTCTTTTCCCCTCTTCCTAAATTACATCGCGAGCACTAGTTCTAGCCCGTCGGTCTCCCTCGTTAAGGGGAGTAGCTGGTTACCCCGCAATAACACTCCACTTCCCCGTGTTGGATCCGTTTACCCTCGGAATCAGCCATGAGTACAACCGGAAATCGTCCGCCGCTGAACTGGGGCGCTCATTTTAGAAAGGCAGGATGCAAAGGTCGGCAATTTAGCCAGAAAAGCTAGTAGATTTGCCTTGACATAATTTCATCGAGTCCAAGCTTCAATGAATTAGACTGTAGGACCAAAGATTTGGTAAGGCATTTTCATGGTCGGTATGGAAACTGGGTAATTACTCTGCCAACCGAAACTGAAAGCTAACCTCTCCTTTCCCCACTGATTGCTGCTGGGGTTCAGCTGTTTGGGTTTTCTGGTATTCTAAATATCTACGGCCAGCACAATAATTTTAGATCCACTGCTGGGCTAACACCTATGCTGGGGACTAGGCTCTGTGCCTAAATGCCGACAATGGCCAGAGCATTAATTCCCAGAAGTATGAGTCATCAGCTTGCTAGTATTGGCTTCAATAGAGGTGGCACCACTGGAAAATGTCACGCTGGTTAAAGGCGCGTGTTCGATAAGACTCGTTTGTAACCAATATTCTGACGTCACGCTGGAGTTTCATGGGTTTATTCCTTGTGGCAGGATGGGGTTTTTCAGACGGGATGTGGATATGGCCCGAGAGTGCGGTGCAGGGCAAGGTAGCCGACATACAAGCAGATTTTGCGAGTGGCGAGGGAGGCCAGGTATAACGAATAAGGTGTTGTATTCGAATACCTCCCTGTATGTCTATATATAACCCAAGGATAAAATAATCCCCGAAACAGAGTCGAAAAGTGAAGAACGCTACTCATGCCCCAGCCTCAGTATGCCGGTCTCTACCATTCCTTGATGGATCCATCAGACCTATGGAACTCCTTACATTTCCAAGGATCGGTCTCTTTGGCAATCTTTCTAATTACATCTTCGTCAATCTCAATCCCAACCCACGTAGGCGCTTTGACATTTCCATCTTCGATATCAAAGACGCTCTTATCTTTCAAGAAGGTGAGCAAGTCGATATCTCCAGCCTCCACGTTATACAATCAACTTCCTGTTATGACACACCTCACTATCCAAGAGAAACTGTGTGTTATAACTGATTTGTGTTAAGTGTGAATGACAACATAAGAAATTTAGTTAACCCAAAGCCCTTATTCCCTTTTTAGGAAACATATCTTATCTAGTGTCTTCTGTTTCCTTTCATCCACCTATAGTCTAGTCAAATCATTAATTATACCTCTATCTGCTAAATGTACTGTGGTCTGCCCTTCTATTTATACTTAACCTATAGTAGTACATCATATATACCACGTATAGCACTATCGTTAGATAGAATCTATTGAGAGAAGCGCTAACTAAACACGACAGAGATAAAGAGCATAGAGTAGTGTAAACTCCAAATCCTTGTCTAAGTATTTTATCTTGGTTCTTAAGGAAATATCTATACCACTTCCTCTAAGAACGGTTTTCTGTGCGGAGAGTATACAAACAAGCTCCCTTTTCCTATAATTTCAAAGTGGCGTTTAGAACATATAAGAAAATAAGAAGCAAACAACGGAAGTTATGGTGGCTTGATACAGTTCGACTACGCCAGTCACTCAGGCCTTTGTCGAAGGAAAGACTGTTGAGATAATAAAGCTGGAAAGTTGAGTATGATGAAGGTAAAAATAAAAGAGGGAGAAAAGTATAAGCAACGCAAACTTGTAATTCTTGCCTTATTCTTTTAACTACGTTCTCGAGAGGATATTTATGCCATTTCCCTCGAGAACAATTTTCTGTGTGTAACGTATACAAAACAATTTCAAACTTAGTTAACCAATAACTTGCGTTTGGAATGCGCAAACAAAACATGGAGCAAACGCAGGAGTTTCGGCAGCTTACCAGAGTCTCGGGAACTTGCCCGAACTCGAGACACTGACTGCTTAGGCCTCCTCTGGAGAAAAGAATGGCCGACCGAAAGGTGATGCCTTATGGAATAGGCCAGCATATGCACCTTTCTTCGACAAAGACAGGCCGAACAATCCAGGCATCTTTATTCAATAGAATCTCTACAGGGCGGCCAACTATATATTTGCTAAGTTGGGGATGAAACTATTCAATGTATACTCTCTGGGTAGGCTTAGGTTCGGTCTCTAAGTAGATATGTAGTGCTTATTTCTGAGTATCAGAAATGCCTTTGGCATGCTTGAATAGGGGTAGTCTGGCAGAAGGGGGTGATGGATCTGCCCTTGGAGCCCCACAAAACTCCGCATTATGATTGGTCTGTTCCGGTATGACTAAGCAAGAATGGGAAGGAAAGACGGTGTCAAGAGTGATTCGTGTCAAAACTAAGTTCTTATGTGAAAATCTAGAAAAGTGGGTCCATCCCTGAAAATTTGGCAGTCGACTGTACTTGATGATATGGAAGGACCTATCAATTGTTCAGCCGGCTCTCATCCGGTAAGCAAGTAGGGGATTCTGCGTCGAGAATAATCAACTCCATGACTGGCGGAGGACGCTTGGTGTTGACTTGCAATTTTCTAGTGTTGTTTCCCTACTTTCTCCTTTCCAGAAACATTCATATCCGGTGTATTTGTCTATTTAATGAAGAAATACTCCCCATAAACGGGCTTTATCTTACAACGCCTTGTCATAGATAACATAAATGAGAAATCAAAGAAACGGATCATTCACCGATGGCCAGAGTCCCAAACCGGAATTGCCAAGTTTCTCTCCCGATCATCATATCATACTTCAGAATGCGAACACACCAGGGTCATTTACTCCTTGAATATTGTCGGGAGACTGAGAGACTGAATCCTTTTTAAAAGGCTTTCAAGTGTCTCACTGGAACTTTGCAGAGACTCCTGCAAATAATTATCATGTTCATCCAAGGTCATGTCGTCTCCCGCCAAATCCAGTTCTTCCACGCCACCACCAAAACTGAAGTCGTCGGGGATCCCACAGTGGAGCGTTGAGCTTCCAACGGACATGGATAGAGAATTGCTTTCCGATCGGGATGATCTGCTTGATATGGTCTCTCTCCTACGGGAGAGTCCTGTCATCTTCAGGCTTTTCTGTCGCAACTTCTCGATAGTAAGATTAAGATGTTTGAGCGTCCTGTGTAGTAGAAGATCCACGACTAGCCGTTTCTCCTCACAGGCTAGCTGATACGTGCCCAAGAAAGACAGTTCTGCATTGAAAACTGGCGTGGGCGAACCGCTTTGCGCAGCTGCGTCATCGCTCATGGCGGCTGGGGCTTGGTAGTCATGGTGAAGACCAGTCTCTTGTATCAAGTGGAGTAGTGCACGAAGAGCCATGACAGACAAAACTAGAACATCTTTGTCGTTATTTTGTTGACAGGTTTGGCACTCTTGGTGCATTTGCCATTTTGACAAAGCATCTCTGGCTGTCGAAAGGACAAAGTCCGGCCGAAGGAGGTGGTGACAACGGCTAAGTGATTTGAAATTGGCGAGTTGGTCGCTCAATTGCTGTACGCAATTGCAAGTCGGATATGGATTTATTTGGGGCATGGCCGCTCCATTGCCGCAGTTTGGCATCTGGATCGGAGAGGTCTGCCGTTCACTAACCGGGACTACATCCATTGCGTCCGTTCGCGGTAGCGTAAGGTCCGAGGAGTTGAGCAGAGAGCCGATCCACGAGAGGTCGGGTGCAATATCGCCAGATACATCATTCGGGTTGAATGCAACTAGCCCTGGAGAGCTGGGAAGGTCGCCTGTTCGTGGCCCCTATGATAGCTCGCAAATCACTTAGTTTCGAACCCTGTCTCAGGAGTTACCCGCAACTGGTGTTGCTTACCGAACAATCTGCCATATCTTCTATTGGGAAAGGCTCCCAGAATTGGTTGGGACTTGCGAGAGTTGCATCTAATTCAGTTTCTGGCAGACTTGGGGTTGTTGAATGAGGTTCCTGTTTCGCTCGTTCGTTTGGAGGGCGTCGAGATATAGATGATTGACGACTCGCGGTCTGCTGAGCAGGAACATTAATCTGTGGTTCCATTTAGGAGATTTGCGCCCTTTAACGTACTGAATCCAAGGAACTCTCTCCGTCAGCCTTGCCGCTGGCGGTACGTAACTGTTTGATGCGTTCAAGAGTTTTCTTATTCTTCACTCCCTTGGGTCGGCCAGTACGATTGGAGGTAGAATAGGTGCATTTTACACCAAGTCTTTCGCAACCTTCGCATACCGTACCTCCACTGCATTTAATCTTTCCTTGGTGGCAAAGGTCGCAGGCAGAGCGAAGACTCTTTTGCCCGGGAATATTTCGAACCTTGGGAGTGGTATTCATTGCGCACGGGTAAGAGTGGAGGTGTTGATCTCCAAAGCCGGCTTGGCGTCGTAAAGCGATCCAGCAGCGCGTTAATGGGTATCTTGCTCCTTTTTAAGAATGAAGGTTTTGATCTCCAAAGCCGGCTTGGCATCGTAAAGGGATCGAGCAGCGCCTTTATGGGTGTCTTGCTCCTTTTCAAATTGTTTCAAATTGGATTTATGTAGTATTGCCCATGCGGAGATCGTTTTTAGATTAACATTCATCCAAACTCCCAAGGCGGCATAAGGTCCGGTAGCAAACCTGGTCACTAGAAAGTAGCGTCATCGTCAGCCACTGGCTGCCCATGTTGCTACCTGCTCTTTCCTTTCCTCCGTTTTGCATTGGAGCAAGTGGGGCAAGTCGGGCAAGATAGCGCAGAACCGCTAGCCACGCGCAAGTGGAGCCAGATCACACCCCTTGCACGAAAAAAGTATTTGTAGGTAAGACGTAGTCACTTGCATCGATTCGACGTATGTGGAATTCGTCAATGGGTTAGCCCGACCAAGCGGGATAACTGCCGATCAAGTAGGGTGAAGAAGAACAAGTCTCTGGTCGTGAGAGAGTGATCGACGGGAGGCTTGAAGCGTGCTGACGGTCCCGCCGCTTGTTTGACAAGGTTCTTTGCCTCCGGCCGTGATAAGATCGCGTCTCCACTTGGTACAGATACAACATACGTAGAGAGTGGGATACGGTGACCCTCGTTGGGGCCAAGACGAAGACGAATGTGACGTCGAGTGGAGGTTGGCGGGCCATTAGTGGATGCATAGGACATCCTTCAGTCTTGTCTGATAATCCGATTCGCGCTCCTTGTCATTTGCTGCATAGCACATCCTAGGGCACCGGTGAGGATAAAGTTAGTGAAGCACATCCACGGAGAAAGTACCAGGACCACGTTTTTCCTGACTTGGCGATCGTCGAAACCCTCCTATTCGCTTAGCCTTTCTGGATACCGCATGGCGCCTCCATTCTCGTATCTGCACAAGCTTCATTTGGCTGTTTGTTGCGCCCGATCAGAAAGTGCAGCGTCTTAGGTCCACACTTGCCACTCAAGCACTGCACTGACACGAAAATCGCCGAAAAAGAACGCCGGGCTGGCCGTTCTGGCTCGCGCTGATCAGCTGATCACTCCGTCTCGGCGTGCCATCATTGTCTGTTCCGCACTCCACCTGTCGGTTGAGGAAACCTCACTGCATTTGAGACCCACCAATGCATAATGAAAAGTAGCGACCTCGTGTTCGACTGCTTTCGAAGGATTTAGTGGATTTGGTTGCGGATAGGATCAGTGCCACAGAGCTTAGCATCTCTTTCGACCGGGCTATACTTTATTTGGTAAATCCATGCTGGTGATCTTCCTTGTGAAACATTTCTCAGGCTTCCTGTCACCCGAATAAACTTGGATAATGCGTTGATGGCTGGGGGCTGAATGGCTGACTTGTTTGCAGAAGGATCTCTTCCGCATGGCCAAAGTATCTGCTTACCCGCACTTCAGACCTGAAATACCCTTATCGAATGAAATTCAATCCATTTTGGAGCTGAACAGTTTTCAAGGGCATGACGCAAGCAAATTAGAGCAAACTTTGCTCACTGCATGCATAGGTCAGGGGTGTTCGCAACGGGAGTCTCGATCTAGCCCGCGGTGATGGATGCACGGTTCACGCGGGCGGACATTTTCCGAAGCTTGGAATTGAGCGCATTAGTTTGAACTCATTGCTTCTAGGTATCACCGACCTCACATAGATTGGTTTCGCACCAGTAAGTTCGAAGATACAACATCAATGTGTCCTAGGCTTCAGACCATGTAGTATGCCCAAGCGCAGAAGCTGGTGATCGGCGGATCCTTCAAGTTCGACCTCCTCTAGACCCACCCGAATGATGAAACGTTCGTGGAAGTCAAATCAAAACTTTGTGGGCAGCGCGAAATCTGCCATTTTTGATCGCCAAGGGTGATCGGTGGAGCCACGTGGGGGTTATTCAGGTATTAGGAATACAGCAGCCGTATCCGACACCGGGCCGGAAATCGCTGGGCGTAAGCAAGGCAGGAAAACCTTCCTTCGTGCCCGTAAGCACTCTATCCAGGGGATGAGGTGGTAAACAAGATCAATCAAAAAAAGTGCAGTTGCGATGCAGCACTTAACCGAACCCGTGAGAGCAGTAGCGATAACTAGAATGAGGGGCGCAAGTCAACCGTTGATATGATATATCGTGTGCTTCTGGGACGGGTACATCTCGCCGACTTATAAACAATCCTCTTTCTACGTCAGGTCAGGTTGGGGAGCCACGGCGTGATGCAACGTCGGCGACGAAACCCCCGATTCCGACTGTCTCCTAAAAACCCACGATGAAACTGCAGAACGGAATTCAAGGTAATAGACGAGCTTGACCTATCGGGTGATACGGCTACTGTGAAAATCGGAGTATCGGTCCCCGACTCTCGGCTCACTCAATTAGGAAGCCCGGTGATGAAGATTGACTGAATTTGCCTCTTTCGGGGAATTTCAAAGCTGTTCACTTCTTGCCTCATAAACAGAAGCAACCTGACTAAATTAATCCCGGTCCCCGAATTTCACGGTATATCAATAGTGTCACCTAGAACGTGTGCCAACTAGCTTCACCTCATACGAGATGGGTGGACCATATCGCATAGACTACTGGGAATTGGGGGCTCATCCCAGGATTTCAATCGACGTGCCTGTGACGCTCTCATTTCTATTTCTATTTCTTGTTGGTGCTGTTATGCACTTCACCCTACTTCAAATTAATCGTCGACGCAAGCGCCATTTCTTTCTCACGATCTTCCTTGTCGGTATGTCCCTCTCTTATACGCACCCATACTCTGTTGTACCGGCACATATTAAAAGAAAAACTGCCACAGCGTTTTCCATGTCGCGGGTCATTGCATGTGCATTACGGATCGCCATCACATACGATCCTCAGAACCTAAAGGTGATAATCGCGTCCACGGTATTCCTCAACGCCGGACCTGTTCTCATCTATCTATTGAACCTTGCATTGGGACGTCGGATAATCCGAGCTTTGTATGCCCACACCAAGCAGCATGCTTCAGTTTTCTATTTATTTATGGCGCTCAGTCTGTTGACTGTTCTCATCGTTGGGATGGTTTTCACGGCAATTGTCCAGAGCTTCTTCACATTGAACACCAACACACACCGCATTGATCGAGATGTCCAGCTTGCTGGCCTGACGTACTTCGCCGTGGTGTCTTTTCTTCCACTTCCACTTGCAATTTACGCTATTTTACCGCAAGGGCGACGGGGGATGCTGAGCTATTTTGGACACCACAAGCCTGAAGCGAATGCGATCATACTTGCAGCCGGCACGCTGTTTATCTGTCTCGGTGCAACATATCGCTGTGCTACTACTTGGTTACGGCCTGTCAGTTTCAAAACTCCAGAGCCAGATTACGACAATATTGGATGTTTTTATGTGTTCTACTTTACCATGGACGTGTTGGTGATCTTCCTATACGGAATTGGGCGGATTGATCAGTTATTTTTCGTTGCAGATGTTGCTGCAGAGATGGACTCGGATGAAACAAAGAACAATCAGATGCAGCCAGCTCTTGTCTGAGTTGGTATTATAAAGCCAGAAATTGTGCATATATATATTCCCAGTACATCGGCCACTTTTTAACCTCCGTAAAATGATCACCGACAACCATGGGGCAAATCCAAGTTTCGTCAAATGGTAAGCGGCCCACACACAGTCCATGCAAGGAAATATAGATAGCACTAAATGCAGCACTGGAAATTTTCAACTTCTCAATCTTTCAAAATTTGAAGTCTCTGTGAAAATAATGACTGCTGTGTACGACTACATTATTGCTGGAGGGGGCACTGCAGGTCTCTCATCACCAACTCCCTCAAGCATGGCTAGCTGCATCGAGAGCTAACAAATGTGCAATTTACAGGCTGTGTTCTCGCGAGCCGTCTTTCCACTTATCTTCCTGGCAGTAGCATCCTCCTGATCGAAGCAGGCCCCGAGAAAAACCCCCTTATTCGCCCTAGTCTTGGTTTGGTCGGCCAGGCAGCGCACGAAATCAAGTGGAACATCCAAAGTGCACCGCAGAGGGCAGTGAACAACAAGGTGCTTGATCTAACCCAGGGAAAGGCGCTTGGTGGCACAAGTGCCATCAATCATCAAGTTTGGATCAGAGGTGCGGCGGCGGACTAGTGAGTTGACCCAATGATAAACGGGGGCTGTGACTGAAATCTTACTTCTCGTTCTAGCGACCGGTGGGCCGAGGAAGTTGGTGACCAGCGCTGGTCCTGGGATGGACTACTACAAGGATTCAAAGACTGCGAAGATTTCAAGCCCGGCCCTTCCCTGCAAGGTAAAGACCTTTCTTCCTATCGTGGATCGTCCGGCCCAATCACGGTCAGTTTTTCAGATACATTTAAGCAACCCTAACTATGTTTTGTTGACCAGTGTGTTTCTAGGTCGCCCAAACAACTTCCAGTGGTCGGCCTCGCAACTACCCGCTCAGAGATGCCATCGCCGCTATGTACGAGGCCCAGGGAGTGCCACGCGCGGATGACATCAACTCGGGCCATCATTTGGGATACTCCGAGCACTCAACCAGCAGCTATGATGGAGTTCGACAGTGGGCAGGATCAAACTACCCGATGGGTCCTAATGTCACTTTGAAGATGGACACTCATGTCACGAAGGTACTTTTCGAAGGTCAGCACGCCACAGGAGTCGAGTATATTCTGGCATCCGGTGAGAAACAAACTGTGTCAGCAAAAGAGGAGGTCATTATTTCTGGCGGTGCTCTTGGGTCTCCGAAGATACTTCTGCTTAGGTAGGTCCAGGGCCTTCAACCACGCAAATACACAACTGCTAACCGTGGACATAATCTTAGTGGGATTGGACCCGTTGCGGAGCTCAGTAAACATAGAATCGAGCAAGTTACAGATCTCCCTGTCGGTGAAAACTATAGCGACCACCCCATGCTGGCCACATTTTGGCACTTGGAGAAACGTGGCTTGTCGCTGGGTGATGTGGAGATGCGCACTCCGGAATGTGACTGGACATGTGGTCTTCCCATTGACTGGCTCGCATTCCATCGTCATGATAAAGAAGAAGCGATTGATAGCCTGGCGGAGAGCGAGCTCACTCCTCATGAGCTGGAGCGTTTCCAATTGCCGGGTCGCGCACACACCGAGTCAGGCATCCTGTGAGCCAGTTCGGGAATCTCGAGTGGATCAATTCGCCGACGCTAACACTGTGCTCAGGTATGGCCATATAGACTTCACTGGAAAGGCTGGGCCTCCCCCAGAAGGCTCCAACGTCACCGTCATGACCAAAGTCGTCACGCCCTCCAGCCGAGGCACCGTCACTCTTCGCTCCGCTGATCCGCTTGACACCCCACTGTGCAATCCCAATATGCTCTCTACTGAGCTAGACAAGAAGCTGTTATTTGCTGCAGTACGGCTGACAGCTGAAGGATTGGAGAAGAGCGTTGCTCCTGAATACGGACTTTCCGAAAATGGTGTTGACGATAGCCTGGCAGGAGATTATAGTGACGATGCCATGATGAAGCGCGCTTTGAATACCGTACGCACGGTCAACCACGGCTGTGGAACCTGCTCAATGGGTACAGTGGTTGATTCGGATTGTCGGGTGAAGGGAATTCAGGGACTGCGTGTTGTTGACACCAGCATTATTCCCCTTCCATTGTCGGCGCACTACCAGGCACCAGTCTATGGTATAGCGGAGACGGTAAGTTTCCAATTCTCAAGTCATTTCTCATACCGGATACTCATGAGAACATAGGCTGCTCGTATAATTGCAGGAATCTAGGTCGTCGGGTATTTAGAGTAGACGGCTGTCCAACTGAATTCAATCATTTCCAGGTCTTCTTTGCCTCCAAACTCTTAGCTCAAAAAAAAAAAAAAAAAAAAAAAAAAAAAAAAAAAAAAAAATAAAATAAAAATATAAAAAAAAAAAAATATATTAAAAAAAAAAATTTTTAAATTTTTTTTTTTAACCAACAAGTTTTTTGACAAAAAAAAGCACAAAGACCGAGTTTTTTTTTTAAAAAAAGTGAGATTTTTTTTGAAACACAGATTTTTTGTCACTGTGGTGGGGAGGCCCAATGGGGGGGGGGGAAACACAGATTAAATGA
>JAPDFI010000073.1:0-21194 GCA_027569585.1 Penicillium silybi
GATACGGGCCCACTAGTTGGAGAAAGGGAAGTAATGACAGGAGCAGCAATAGTGATATAAGTGAAATTCACTGGTTGAGTGCTGGTACCATTTGCAGTGGTTACCACAACCCGGGCTGCACCAGCAGAATGTGCTGGAGCTGTGACAGAGATCGATGTTGGGGTGCTTGAGTTAATGGTAGTAACAGCGGTGCCGCCAAAGGTAACTGCTGTGGGGGTGGCAAGATTAGTACCGGTGATAATCACTGTTGTGCCACCAGTACTAGGGCCAGAAGTGGGATTAATTCGAGAGATAGTTGGTGCAGACATTGTTGTCCAGGAGAATCAAGCGTTCAGCTTAGAAAAAAATGTAGTTGTGTAAGTGCAACCAAGTTTAATATGCTTTATTGAAGTTGGACAGGTATGAACTTGAGGGAATCGCTCCCCTTTAAGTACATATAAGAATAAACAAGGGACGTATAATAATGGCAATAATCACATATAGTTGTGAAAACTAATGGTCATACGACGTGAGCCAGTTTCCCCAACTCCCAAGCCATTACCCTCGTCTGTCGAAGTGCATTCGCCTGTTGCCACACTCTAGATCTTGGCTATGCCATTCGCTAACCTTGGAAGTGACCTGCAGGCAAGACCTGATCCCATGATGTTGCCCTCGTGTATCGAGGTGCATTCGCATATTGTTGCCTCCTAGATCTTCAGTATATAATTCGCTGACGCTGGTGGTATGTTCTAAAACTTAGTTGGCGTAGGGACTGTTTTGGAAATAGGGAGCTCACAAAGGGATTGCTCATTCAGTTTAGTATGAGTTTCTTTTTACTCGCTAAATATAAAAATATAAGTGGTGGGTATCTGGGACCTTGTTAAGTTGACCGTTACATTAGCGCACGGAACAAATCGGCTCAACTCAAGCAGGAAGTAACCCCAGCAGAGAAGAGATCATCGTATATCAAGCCCCACGAAAGAAAAACAAGCGCATTCAGCAAAGTTGTGATGCTTTTCGGCACTCGAGGGTCATAGTCATAGGGTAAGGTCACTCCTGCGAATTGCATAGACAAGATCTAGGTTGCGTCAACACACGAATGCACTTCGACAGACAAGAACAATGCCTGCAACTTGCCGAAACTGCCTCATGTCGTATGACTATTAGATTTCAGAACTCTCTGTAAGTATGGCCATTACTATCCGTCCCGTGTTCATTCTTACTTTTGCTCAAAGGAGGAATTTTTTCTCGTGTTCGATATGTATCTCGCCCAATTCCGCACTATGACTGTCGTTATAGCACGGAAGCAAGAATGTACTGAACCCATGATTGGGGGCCTCTCGTGTTAGATCTGCATCTCGCCGAATGCCACACTTCAACTATGTCATTATGGCACGGAAGCAAGAATGTACTGAACCCATGACTGGGGCCCTCTCGTGTTCGATCTGCATCTCGCCAAATGCCACACTGCAACTATGTCATTATGGCACGGAAGCAAGACCGTACTGAACCCATGACTGGGGCCCCCTCGTGTTCGATATGCATCTCGCCGAATCCCATATCATGACTGTGCCATCGTCTGACGCCAGAGCAGGGTGGCCGTGCCCTCCTGATCCTGGTGCACAAAATCCTGGATGTATGGATTCCTACAATCTCCCTCTGCGCTCTTTACGGTAGCATTCTAGATCATACTCTTCAGACTGATTGCTCGGTATGCGGCTGGTCGATAAGAATAGACGTATGAAGGCATACCCTTCAGGGTAGCAATTCCATATTCGCCACTTGCGCTCTTAAGTGAATCAGGGGCCATCTAGAAAGTAAGTTGGTAAGTCGGCATGTCTTTCCTCATTCAAATATTAATATTATCTTAACCAGAGGCAGAGGAGGGGGTTGGCGTAAAAGGACCAAATATCAGCTTCAGGCTTGAAAGGCAACTCAGTCTTGGTGTAAGCTGCCTTGTGCCGTTTGGAATCCCACTAACCGCAGGTTCTAACTAATGCGGTGACGGGAGGGAAGTGGTAGGAAAGAAGAAAAGTGGTAAGCCACAGGTGCGACGACGTGATGCGGACCGTGATTGGACAAACTGTGAGAGAGACCTGCTTAAGTTAAAAAGCGCGCTGTTACCCGGTTTATCTTCACAATTGAAATTGTTATATATTTCAACATTGGATGTTTTGCATCAAATATGCCCGCACCTACTATCACTCAAATCAGTCCTACAATTGGCCCTGCTACTGGCGGAAATACAGTATCCATCAGCGGTTCTGGTTTCACGAATGCCACCGCTGTGACTTTCGGCCCCACTGCCGCTACCTCATTCACTGTCGTCTCCAGCACAGCGATAAACGCCGTTGCCCCACCCGGTCCTACCGCTGGCGGCATTGTCTCTGTCCTCGTCACCGGACCTGGCGGCACTAGTGCGGCGGGCACCACCTATACCTATATAGCCGCTCCTGTCGTCAGCAGTGTGAGCCCAAGTAGTGGCCCTGCTGCTGGCGGAAATACAGTATCTATTAATGGTTCTGGTTTTACAAATGCCACCGCTGTGATTTTCGGCCCTACTGTCGCCACCTCATTTACTGTTGTCTCCAGCACATTGATAAACACTGTTGTCCCACCTGGTCCTACTGCTGGTGGCGCTGTCTCTGTCCTTGTCAACGGACCTGGCGGCACTAGTGCGGCGGGTATCACCTATACCTATATAGCCTCTCCTGTCGTCAGCAGTGTGAGCCCAAGCAGTGGCCCTGCTGCTGGCGGAAATACAGTATCTATTAATGGTTCTGGTTTCACGAATGCCACCGCTGTGATTTTCGGCTCTACTGTCGCTACCTCATTCACTGTGGTCTCTAGCACAGCGATAAACGCCGTTGCCCCACCCGGTCCTACCGCTGGCGGCATTGTCTCTGTCCTCGTCACCGGACCTGGCGGCACTAGTGCGGCGGGCACCACCTATACCTATATAGCCGCTCCTGTCGTCAGCAGTGTGAGCCCAAGTAGTGGCCCTGCTGCTGGCGGAAATACAGTATCTATTAATGGTTCTGGTTTTACAAATGCCACCGCTGTGATTTTCGGCTCTACTGTCGCTACCTCATTCACTGTTGTCTCCAGCACATTGATAAACACTGTTGTCCCACATGGTCCTACTGCTGGTGGCGCTGTCTCTGTCCTTGTCAACGGACCTGGCGGCACCAGTGCTGCGGGCGTCACCTATACCTATACAGCTACTCCAACTCCTACCATCACAGGGCTTATCCCCTCATCTGGGCCGGTATCTGGTGGTAATACAGTTTCAATTATGGGCTCGAACTTCAGCGGCGCCAGTACGGTTACGTTCGCCAGCAATGCAGCCAGTTCCTTCACTATACTATCACCTACTGAAATAAGAGCTGTTGCTCCACCGGGTACTGCTGGGACAGCCCCTGTAGTTGTCACAACGCCTGTTGGTGCTAGCGCTGGTTTCAATTACACTTATATTGCCGCACCTGCACTGACGGCATTGTTTCCTAGCACCGGTGTCATAGCTGGCGGCGACCTTATCACTATCACAGGTACTGGTCTGACAGGTACCACTAACGTGGCTTTTGGGAGCGTTCCTGCTACAAGCTTTACAGTCGTTAGTGACAATGAAGTAGACGCTGTCACGCCAATGCACCTCACTGGCACAGTGCTAGTTCATATTACCACTCCAGGCGGCACCAATAGCTCACTTAGCTTCGGGTTCCAGCCGTCCCCAGTTATTAGTTCCATCACTCCAACTTCTGGCCCGACCGCCGGAGGCACTGTAGTGACCATCACAGGGGCGGGGTTGACTGATATCCTTGGTGTCTACTTTAAGTCAACTTCAGCAACGACCTTTGCTGTCAACTCAGATAACACGGTAACCGCAACCTCCCCTGTTGGGGTAGCAGGGGCAAGCGCTGTGACAGTTAACACTGCTTCTGCCACTAGCAACGGCGCGGTGTTCCTATATGTCAACGCACCGACACTTACTAGTTTGTCTCCCACTGGCGGAGGCATTGCTGGCGGCAATAATGTGACTCTAACTGGAACGGGTTTCACAACTGCCACATATGTGGTATTTGGAGCCAACCCAGCTACATTCACTATTCTCAGTGACAGCTCAATCAGTGCAGTTGCACCTTCCGGCACTGGAGCTGTTTCAGTGACTGTCGGGAACCCTGGAGGGACTAGTGGTGCTCGAATATACACGTATTCTTAAAGCCTGTAGTTGGAACAGTGACTAATAGGCCATGGAAGTAACGTGCAGTTGTTGGTTGATCGTTCCCTTTTTATTCCCATACAGCGTTCATGTTATAATTTCAGGAGGGAATCTATGAATAAACCACCTTTGTGATAGAAGTATGTTAAGATACAAGATAAAGGCCAATTTCTGTAATAAACACGGGTCTCAGCTGTTACTTATCCACCCTCCCGACCTCAGGCATCCATGAGACCGGGATGGATTTTTCGCAATTGGAGCCTTTTCGTTGGAGGAGGCGAAATCTTATTCCAGGTTTCACTTTTTTTATAGTTCTGTTTATATTTCCTCCAAAACACGAAGATATAATAATGCAAGGTGCCTGACCAGGGTCGGCTGAATATACTTGTGTCAGAAGCCTCTTTCAATTTCAGATAGTGACTTTAAAGCGGCATAAATCGCCTTTAGAATGGAATCGATTGAGCAGTCGAAGGGTCAAGGGATGTCCGGCTGTATGTTGGGACACCATCATTATATTAAATAATTCCAGCTGGTTGACTGGCTGCAAAATCTTCAACAAATGGCAAATGGGAAAGGAGAGCAGAAGATCACAGCATAGACACCCCAGGTCTGCAAAGGAAGTCCTCTGGTGTCCCTTGCAGTGTGACTCATGACTGCGGAGGACGATACGAACAATGGGACATTGAGGGAGAAAGGAACTGAGGCCTGAGGCCAATCAGGTATTAGCCCGATTAGGAAGGACGCCCCGGGAGTGTCATGATCGCACAACTGCGGCTGACTTAGTTTCTCCTTCATCTTTGTTGTTTTTCCGAATGCACGTGGTTACTTACCATATTGACTCGTCACATGCAGTATTGATCGAATAACCTGTGCCACCAATGGAACTTCATTTCGCTGCTATGTTTAGCATTTCTCGAAGGCGATACAGGCCTCTCCCCTTGACCTTATCAGGGTTGTGTTGGCAACCTATTATCTCTGTCGTAAGTTTGCCTAACTGGCCGGTCGTAATATTATGAAGATTTCGTCTTTCGTAGACGAGCCAAATTTTCTAGTTGCAAATGGCCAACGTGGTTTAGTGCCCATCATAAATCGTCTACCCTAATGTAGCATTCCCTCATGTTCTCATCCGGTATGCCAAACAAGATTTAGGTCTGGAATTCACGGGTGATTCGGAGAAGGTCTGTTAATGCTGATCATTCCGTCTAATCCACATCAACCTGTTAACTTGAAAATGTCCAATTTCCATATTCGTATTAATACAAATGATATTAGAATTGTTGATTAGCGAACCACGCACATTCCGCCCCGATGACCATCTATATACTATGACACGATATTTCCCCCAGAACGATGAATGGAATACACTCAAAAGGAAGCAGGCCATTTTTAGCTTTGCATACTACACGGTGGGATGAAAGCCAGGTCCGACAAGCTGCAAAGATAAATTAGGGCGAAGAGCGAAGATTTATAAGTGCCTAAAACAGCAGTTCGCCGTATGATGAACAGACGACGTGCTCGACAGAATACACGGGCCAATTCTAAGAAGATCACGGATTTAGGAGAACTGGATGTTTTAGAAGGCTCGGAAAAGATTCAGACATTACTTGCCCTTGCGCGAAGCATGATAATAAGTCTACCATCGACGGCGCAGGTCAGTACGACGTTGACAAGAACGCGCTTACCCATGGGTATTATCTCATCACCTATGGTAGAAACCGTTATCCTGGCTTTGCCGAGCTCGATTCCCGTCTTTGACGCCCATTCCTGATGCCGCTGCTGCGATGGCACATCCTCCCTCAACTCCCACTCCTAGATATTTAGGAGCGCATACCGCAATCCACAGTCGATCAAAAACTCTATTATGATGTTCTGCCGATGTGGCAGGTGGTACTTTGCCACTAAGGGCAGGCCGATTCAGCGCCCACCCAATCTCTCTAATTTTCTGTACCATAAATAGGGTCAATTCGGAACACCCAGGCCATAAAATGCCAATGCTGTGATATGATACAATGCTTTCAAAGTCTACTTGCTTACTATTACTAGCCTATCATACAGGAGAACTCGCTGGAAAGAGACAAAGGACGCAAGCTTTACGACATATGGAATAGTCCTCTCCTCTGTACTCACATAACCACTGACCTCATCTGAGCTATACTGTTAGGGTACACTATTGGCCCCGACATCTGGTCACCGGAACCATCAGCTAGGGCAGATGTGCTTACACATATGTACATAATCTCCAGGAGCGGGAGGGGATATCTTTTCTCATCAAGATTCTAATGTGGAAGTGACTACATAGTATCGCAACCGTGACGCACGGGAGCGGATGACTATGGGACTCGGAGTGAATGGGGTGGAACTAACCATATTGGGACAAGCGTCGCGCATGAGGGTTGTTTACGAGCTCGTGGTGCTCAGAACGTAGTTTCTTCCTCAGTTTCGTACTTCTGTTGAATACTACATGTTTCATGGCATTCTGAGATGGAACGGGCATGATTTATGTACTTATCACTGCTGACTAGCAAAGCCGTATCGTTATTGGTATCCCAAGTGTTCGCATGGGTCCAGGAACGTGCTACATGTCTGATGAGCGGGGCGTTCAAGACCACAGCGGCGGAGGCCTTTCACCTACTCATGACCAGACGGACAGAAAAAAAGCATTACGAATACGAACCGGCCCAATCTATGCAGTTCCAACGGCAATGACCCCACGAAGATCACCAGAGGAACAAAAGCTCGGGGAGTCGGGGGATGGACGCCGATGGAGGCACGGATATGGAAGAAGAGGGGATGCCTTGAGATCCCCCGACATTCCATCTCTGGTGGATGAACCGTAGATCATACATCCAACTACCGTGGGCATTGCCACCAAATGACTTCATTCAGGGGCGTGAGGCGGCAACAGAACAGCACAACAACATCGTCAACACAAAAGAAACCCCACCACAGGCCATCTACCCCGACAGTAGCGTAGCGGCCAGGATGGGGCATCGGTATAGTTGCGATGATGTAAATTCCAGGCGTGGAGCCGTCGCAGCGAGAAGCCTTGTCCCAAATGGGCACCGACAACACAGCGACGGTGTACGCCGCGGAACTTCAGGGTATCGACATGGGCTTTGAAGCAGTCAGAGGGGTATCACTACGGGGGAATCAACACAACAAGGTAGGCATCTTTGCGGGTAGTTAAGGGTTCCTGCAAGCACTCTCGAGACCGGGGTGCCGTCAGGGCAACAGTACTTCGAGTCCTGTCTGATTCACCTTACGTGGTTGGCAGCCAGAGGTGTAGGTCGACCTACGATGGATCCCGGCGCACTGCGGTATTCCCAGGAATGAGACTGTGGAGGAGCTGGCCAAAGAGGCCGCAGCAAAAACCCCTATGTGGACTGACTCTACTAACCGGTATACCTTGCCCGCTACAGCGCTTAAGAGACGGATCCGGAAAACGATCAAGATCTAGTGGGCGATGGAATGGGTGACGAGGGACAGGACGACGGCGCGGCAGACGAACGGCTGATTGAGAAGCCAGAGAAAAAGGTACTGGAGTACTGGACGAGACCTCGCAAGGCGACGGTGTCTATTCTGATCCAGTTGCGGGCGGGGAAGATTGGCCTAGGTGCTTACCTACACGAAATCAACCGTCGCAAGTCCGCTCGCTGCAGCTGTGATCTGGGGAACCAAACCGTCAAACATGTGCTGCTGGAGTGCGCAGAGCTGAACGATCTGCGACACAAAATGCGACTCGCATTGGACAAGAGAGCAGTCCAATTGACAGCACTGGACGACCTGCTGACCAACGGCAACGCAAGAACAGCAATTGCTGACTTCATGATAAACACGGGGTTCCTGGGACGGTTTTTGGCGGTGGATCCTGTCGCCATGGGCATGGAAGTGGAAGATGACAGGGGACCAGAGTACATACTACGAGAGTACCATGCTTGCGCATCCAGGTTTGCTGAGGCAGGTCGGCTGCGGTCTCTCGAGACCAACGCATGCAAAAAGCGGCCTTTGCCGAAGGAGTTGTGGATGGAGAGCGACAGCCCTTGGTGATGCGGGACCTGGGTGATTTAAGGATGAAGCGGGCGGACGACGACGATGCAGATCGAGCAATCAAATGGCAGGGTTCGAGGAAACAGAGGGGATAGCGAGAGATGCAATGGCGCACGATGGAGCGAACTGCGCGGGGACTCGAAGCAGGGCATTTGTTTGATTGGCTGCTTCTCCGTGTCCGTCGGTGCGCGAAGCTGCGATGCTGAATGCATCCGATCTCTGCAACCTTCCATCAGGACTACTGGTGGCCCAGGGTTTCAAAACTCATCTGTTCTGCTTCAGCCAGGGTCTGCAAGCATCCTGCATAGCAGCATATATTCGAAGCCAGCTTTATCAGGATAATTAAAGTGTACTACTACTACTACTTGAATCTCCAGACAGCTCGGGCATTTATCGGACGACGACCCAATCAACACCCCGCATTGTCTGGAGCGTCACCAACCCCACAAAGAATTCAGCCACTTGGGACTCAGGAATGCTATTCCAATCATCCAACAAGCTTCCCCGTGGGGACCTTGCACGGGGAATCAGCGGAAATTCTGTTTGTCGCTAAGACCCTCGCGATGCCCTAGTGCTGTTTCTTCGGAGGAAACTCATTTGCAGGACCACAATTGCGTCGGACGGCTTGGTCCCCTGGTGGACTATATAAGGAGGGAGCGCGACGGAGCTCTCGTAGCTTTTAAGACCGCGCGATCACTCCTTCTTTTCCCCGTCGAACGACCACGGTCATTATGGTCGGCTTCGCGGACCTTCTAGCCGGCGCCTGCCTTTTACCGGCCGTCTACGGCGCGAGCTCGACTTCGAGCGCCCCGTACCACCAGTTTACCATCCCTGCTTCCGTCAATCATGGCAAAACCTTGATCGCAAATATTGACGACCCCCAGGCCGTCAATGCCCAGTCGGTTTGCCCCGGATACAGAGCGTCGAGTGTGCGACACAACGCTCGTGGGATGACGGCCAAGCTGCAGCTGGCTGGCGAGGCGTGCAATGCGTACGGTACTGACGTGGATTCGCTGGACTTGATCGTCGAGTACCTGGCAAAGGACCGATTGAATGTTCAAATCACACCCACCTATGTTGATCGTTCCAACGCGTCTTGGTTCCAGCTTTCCGAGGCTGTTGTACCGCGGCCGAAGACCGACAAGGGCGCTACGGCCAAGAATAGCGATTTCGAGATCTCCTGGTCCAATGACCCTTCTTTCAGCTTCAAGGTGATCCGCAAGGCCACTGGCGACGTGCTGTTCGACACCACGGGCTCCAAGTTGGTGTTTGAGGACCAGTTCATCGAGTTCATTACTGCCCTGCCTAAAGACTATAACTTGTACGGTCTTGGGGAACACATCCAGCAGCTCCGCCTCTTGGAGAACAAGGTTTTGACCATCTATGCATCGGACATTGGTGACCCCGTCGACGGGTACGTACATTTACTTTCCTAATCTATATAAAATTTCGCTATGGATGTCAATATTGACCCTTTGTATCTCAGAAATATCTATGGGTCTCACCCCTTCTACCTGGACACCCGCTACTACGAGGTCGATGCGAAGGGCGGTCACACCCTTGTCTCCAGTGAGGCGGCTGACCAATCCAAGGACTATGTCTCCTACTCGCACGGTGTGTTCCTGCGCAATGCCCATGGCCAGGAGATCCTCACTGGAGCTGACAAGCTCACCTGGCGCACTATCGGTGGCAACATTGACCTGACCTTTTACTCGGGACCGACCCAGCCCGAGGTGACAAAGAACTACCAATTCAGCACCGTTGGATTGCCTGCCATGCAGCAATACTTCACCTTTGGCTTCCACCAGTGCCGCTGGGGATACCACAACTGGTCTGAGACCGCGGAGGTGGTGGCCAACTTTGAAAAGTTTCAGATTCCCCTTGACAATATCTGGTAAGTGGGTGACCACGAGTTTCTAAATGTATTATATCTCACAATTACACAGGAATGACATCGACTACATGCACGGTTACCGCGACTTCGACAATGACCAGAACCGCTTCTCTTACAGCGAGGGCGAGGAATTCCTGGCCAAATTACATGCTAGCGGGCGTCACTGGATCCCCATTGTTGACTCCGCTCTCTACATTCCGAATCCTGAGAATGCCTCTGATGCGTGAGTCACCTCCGACAAACAAACTTGATGACGGTTGCTGATGTTTTCCTAGCTATGACACCTACACTCGTGGTCACAAGGATGATGTCTTCTTGAAGAACCCTGATGGAAGTACCTATATTGGTGCTGTCTGGCCCGGATACACCGTGTTCCCCGACTGGAACAATCCCAAGGCCGGCCCTTTCTGGGCTAACGAGCTTGCAACTTGGCACCAGAAGATCGCCTTCGACGGTATCTGGATTGATATGAGCGAGGTTTCATCCTTCTGTGTTGGAAGCTGCGGATCTGGCAACCTTACTCTAAACCCGGTTCACCCTCCCTTCAGTCTACCTGGAGAACCGGGTAACAAGATCTACGACTATCCGGAAGGGTTTGAAGCCACAAACTCGACTGAGGCTGCTGCGGCCTCGGCGGCGGCATCAAGTCAAGCTGCAGCTGCAGGCAACAGCGGGTCTGGACAAACCAGCACCTCTTATTTCCGCAATACTCCTACTCCGGGTGTGCGTAACATCAAATACCCTCCATACGTGATCAACCACGACCAGGATGGCCACGACCTCGCTGTGCACGCAGTATCTCCGAACGCCACCCATGGTGACGGTGTCAAGGAGTATGATGTCCACAACCTGTTTGGCCACCAGATCCTCAACGCCACCTATAATGGTCTGCTCAAGGTCTTCCCCACAAAGCGTCCTTTCATCATTGGTCGCTCAACCTTCGCAGGATCTGGCAAATGGGCAGGTCATTGGGGTGGTGACAATACCTCTAAGTGGTCGTATATGTTCTTCTCTATCCCTCAGGCACTGTCCTTCTCGCTTTTTGGTGTCCCTATGTTTGGTGTTGACACCTGCGGTTTCAACGGCAACACCGACGAGGAGCTTTGCAACCGCTGGATGCAAATGTCGGCCTTCTTCCCCTTCTACCGCAACCACAATGTCCTTTCCGCCATCCCCCAGGAGCCGTACCGCTGGGCGTCTGTTATTGAGGCCTCGAAGTCCGCTATGGCGATCCGTTACGCTATTCTGCCGTACTTCTACACGTTGTTCCACCTTGCGCATACCACCGGCTCGACCGTCATGCGAGCCCTGGCCTGGGAGTTCCCGAACGACCCGTCGCTGGCTTCCGTCGACACCCAATTCCTCCTAGGTCCCTCAATAATGGTCGTTCCGGTGCTGGAGCCCCTAGTCGACACCGTTAAGGGTGTTTTCCCTGGTATCAAGCAGGGTGAGGTCTGGTACGACTGGTACACCCAGACTGCAGTCCACGCCCAGCCCGGTGTCAACACTACCATAGCCGCTCCTCTGGGCCATATTCCTGTGTTCGTGCGCGGTGGCAGCATCCTCCCTATGCAGGAGCCTGCTCTCACTACTCGCGATGCCCGCAACACCCCATGGTCGCTTCTCGCTTCTCTCAGCAACAAGGGCACTGCTTCTGGTGAGCTGTACCTTGACGATGGCGAAAGCATTTACCCCGACGCCACGCTCAATGTCATGTTCCACGCCACCGACTCTAGCCTCAGCGCTATTTCCCGCGGCAACTGGAAGGAGATGAACCCGCTATCGCAGGTGACAGTTCTGGGTGTGTCCCACAAGCCTGGCAAGGTCACATTCAACGGCAAGGCTGTTCCCGCCTTGGACGTGCAGTATAATGCTACATCGCACGTTCTATCGTTGGGTGCTCTGCAGGATGTCACTGCGGACGGTGCCTGGAGCAAGGACTGGGTTCTGAAGTGGTAGATGCACTGCTGAAAGCAAAGGGAAAGTTCGGGGATGGGTAACCATTATTTTCTAATTTGATATGCAAAGTGAGGACCTGTGAATTCCTGAATTCCCTTTTCCGGTTGGTTTTGCTTTTGAGGGTTTGGCGCCCCAATACGCCATCACGTATCATCCCCCTCCGTCGCCCCGATATACAGTCAGTAGCGAAAACAGCTTCCACCCCAAGCACTGCTTTTCTATTTTGCGGCCCCACTGCCAAGACATTAGTACGCAGTTTTTACTCTCCGGTCAATTGCAAAAAAATTTGTGATGCTGAATATGACAATACCGGCAAACGAAGATACCACTGTACTTACAATACAACAAAATTGCCTCTGGTACCGATCACATGGTATGAGTCCACAACGTAGGTGGGATAGGGGAATAGACAGCCGGCCCAAGTAATGAGAGCAAAGGTCTTTAATTTACTGAGTTATACAAAGGTGACATCCACTGAAAAGAGCGAGCAGGTTTATTTGGTTTCTGTACTTCTTATTCCATTATTGTTTGAATGGCTGGATCATGGATTATGGATCATGGACAGAGTATTTCAGTACTGAGAGCAAGAACTATAGCACCACTACCGAGGGAGAGAAAAACAATCACGATATCGAGTTAGTACAAAAATTTGAGTTGAACATGGTAATGTGGGATCATCATGAAACCTTAAGCCTTTTGGAAGGGGGAGGTTGGGAGGTCGACTGATCAGCACAATGAGATCCCTGGAGAATTTGCACTATATGGTGGTATCCTCCCCGACGAGCTGCTTGAAGAGCATTTCCGAAGATTCCACCTCGGGCGTTGACATCCGCTCCGCGATCTAGCAGCATCTGTGCGATCTTGTTGTGTCCTCCAGAACAAGCAGCTTGAAGAGCATTTCCGTAGTATCCACCCTGGGCGTTGACATCCGCTCCTCGGTCTAGCAGCATCTGCGCGATCTTGTCGTGTCCTCCAGAACAAGCATCCTGGAGGGCATTTCCGTACTTTCCACCGTTGACATCCGCTCCCCGGTCTACTAGCATCTGTGCGGTATTTTCGTGTCCTCCAGAACAAGCAGCCTGGAGGGCATTTCCGTACTCTCCACCCTGGGCGTTGGCATTGGCTCCTCGGTCTAGCAGAAGTTCCACGATCCTATCATGTCCATTTGATGAAGCCCACGTGACTGGGTATGTTGTTGTATCATCAGGTATATTGACATCACTGTTATCCACATCCAATATAGAGTGTACCACCTGTTCATGGCCATTGAATGCTGCCAGATGCAGTGCATTCATTGTAGGCCTTCTGCCGTATGGTTTGACTGCCTTCCAAAAAACAGGAAACCACACTGAGAACAATTTCCCACTTATGTCGTATAATCGATGCACTCGGTCCGTTTCCTTTTGCCATGAACTCAAAGCCATCTTTCGTACGTGATCGGGCCAGTGTGCTGCTGAATATTCCAAGAAACTTCGAGTATGTGACCCCGATTCGTCTTCATCGTAGTTTAAATCCTCCATCAACAGGTATCTCAAACAGATCTCAGCCATCTGAGCTTCCGCATCAGTCAAGCTGCTCCAGTATGCAGAATTGACATTGCTGAAACTTTGCTTCTCAATAAGAAATTCTCTGGCTGTCTGATGGATGAGATAGATTTTCGAGCTATTCGTAAAGACAAACAGGCCGCACCATCGCCGAAGCTTGCCGTCTAAACCAATTGGATCTAGCCCAGCCTGTTTTGTTGTTGGCGATCCTGAGCTAGTGGCAATGCCTAACGCCATCGCCATCTCTCGTATTGTCAGAGGACGTCGTGCCGCCACGATGATCTCTAGGATCTTTTTGACTGTATCTATTTCATCTGCTGGGACTCGACAGAGAATCCTTTCGTATGCTGCATTCACAGAAGGCGGTATGAGGGTGATCGAATTTTCTGCAGGCCGAAGGCTGCGCTTAAAGGTGGTGCGGATGTCATCAATCGCTAGATATAGCCAGAGATAAGTACGGTGTTCCATTTGAAGCAGCTGCTGTTCGACTCGATGATGAAGCTCTGGTGACAGTGGCACTGTCTCAGCTAGTTCTCTCACTCGAATCCCCACCACTAGATCAATCTCTTCGTGTATTCGGTCATTTTCGTCTTCCCCCTTGATGTGTATATGTGGGAAGAAATCAGTGATTGCTCGAAAATTATCCCGTATATTCTCGTAGGGACGACTGGTAACGAAGAATTTCAAACAGGTATCCTTCGCTAATGAAGAGGTTTGCCGATAAAAGAACTGGAGCTTCTCAATCAATCGCCCCTGATCCTTTTCACGGCATTCGTCAAGCGCATCGAATATGCAAATTGTCTTGCGTGATACGTCAGCTAATGCGGCAGCAGTGAGGATCCGCCAAAGCTCATCAACCTCGTTTCGTAGTGCCTCTCCGTTTTTCTCCCAGGACGGTACAGCATAAGGCAAGAGATGAGGCCGCTGGCTGAAGATTTGATGTAGTAGCGAACATAGTGCTGTATCAAGACGGTTCTGGTCCTCGTTGTCTTTGAAGAAAAAGAAACATATGGTCACTCCTGGACTTGAAGCCTCCACGTGTTCGTCGATGATCGATCTGGCCAGTACAGACTTCCCGCAGCCTGGGTCGGCTGACACCCATAGAATGTCATTACAGTTGCTCTCCCACCAGCGAATGTATTCAGGACTCTGCAAAGCCCACTGACAGGTTCCTTCCACTCTTCGCGGATTGATGTTCTTCTGTTCCTCATACTTTGATGTCTTCAAAGCTTGATGACAACGGCGTTGCTGATCTGTCAAAGCTCTCATGACCTTTTCGCGATGATGTCGTTCTTGTTGGTTGTATGCTAGGTCGAGGCGTTTGTTCGTGCCTTTGATTTCATTGTTCAATTCATCTATATACAGCCATATGAGTAAGCCACCCTTAGTTCGAGACTAAGCAAATATCAAGTTCACTTACTACATATATCCACCACCAAGTTCTCTTGCGAAACATGGCCCACTGGTACATATCCTAGCAGCTCTTTAGCATAAGCCGCTGCTGCCAAAGCTGCATAACCTTGCCATTGTTTGTTCTTATGTGAATCGGCGTAATCACAAACTCCGCGAATGACAATGCAAGGAAAGTCCATCATCAAGCCAGCCGCCTCCATTTTGAAGCACAATGCGTCAGTTTCTAGCCTCAGCCGCTCCCGTGTCCACGCATCCTTGATAACCGCATTTCCAGAAGCAATGACGCCGTAATGTGGTTGGGGATCGTTGCTCTCGCGCTCATTTCTTGTCTCTTCCCATGCAGACAAACATTCTTCACAGCTACTCGCTGTCGTAGGATGACTATATTCGCATTTGAAAAGTCGGTCCCATTGTGGTTCAGGTCGACCGAGGTTTTTTCGAGTTCGATCGTTCCTTCCGATCGCCCTAAGGAGATATTCGGGATAGAGAGGATCATCTGTCAGCTCGGCAGCCCTCATCGTACCGACTGCAGCTAACAGCGACCTAGGAGGGCTGTTTAAAGAGCCAGTTCGATGAAACTCTCCATTCAAACCGACCTTTCCCATATCATATTGAACCACACCGCCGCAAGTGCCCGCTGGATAGCTAATCACGACATCGCCAAGCCGAATATCATGAGCAGCGGACGGAATCCCGCCTGCGACACCAACCATCAACCCGATCCGGAGCGATTTTGAAAATGTGCGAACCATATTGTTTGCGACAGTGGTGGCTGACGTAGACCCATATTGACCTCCAGGGAGGCAGGCGATCACGACATGGTGTTTGCCCATTCGACCTAGTGTGTAGGTATTTGTGTCGGCTGGATCCTGTACATCGAGAATGCCAAAGCTTTCATCCAGCATTTCCCTCGCTGCGGCGGCCTCGATCGGCAGGGCACATATCCAACCGATTTGGAACGTTTCCCGTGGGGGACAGGCCATGTCAAACATTTGAGTCGCTCACGATAGAATCTTAGAGAGACGCCGAAGGGAGTAGGAGGAATCGATGATTTTGAACTACATTGAAAGTGAGGGTGAGAAAAATGCTGTCATTATAAGCAGAACACAGAGCCCCCTCAGCCCCCAAGGCTCAGCCTCATGCTAGACACGAAGCCCAGTAGCGGGCGCTAAGAGACAAAATACTATTGGCGGTAGCATGTTGTCTCGCAAACAGTGTGAGGCGTGCCGTACCGAACCCCTCAATCATCGGGTCCACACAGACCAAGGAACAGCCATCACGTTGGATTATATGCCGTCGCTTAAGATGGCGAAGACATCTTTTCAGCGTTTGTGATTCCCTATCTATGATTCCTTATCGCCCATCGGAATGCGACTTCCAGCATGGGAGGATTGCCCGATAAAACAAGCCATCCTTTGGGTGGAGATCTCCATGGTACTTATCCAGTGGTAGGTCGAAGGTAAGTGGATCACACGTGATAGCCGTGGCTGTGCTCCGGTCCAAGAGGCAACCTACGTGGCTCATAGGATAATGTATCCTTCCTGCTGCAGTATGGCGCCGAGACTCGAGCCATGGCAGCTCGACCTTGTGCGTGACATGGTTCATGACACTAACTTCTATGCCAACTCCCAGATCGCCGAAGCTGCTCGTTGCACTCCCCGTTCAATCACCACCATTCGCTCGAATCTAAGATCCTTCGGTAGCGTTAGAGCACCACCCAACGGCATCGGCCGGCGACGGAGCATCACCCCACCTATGCTAGAAGCTCTCTGTGAGCGCCTCCTCGAAAAACCAGATTTGTACCAAGATGAAATGGTGGTGTTCCTGTGGGATGAGTTCCGCGTGCTTGTGACAATCTATAGTATTGGCAGGGCACTAGCCTCTGTTGGTTGGTCTAAAAAAGCAGCGCGGCGGATAGCGAAGGAGCAGAATACTTACCAGATTACTATCTTCATACTTTATCCTCTTTTCGTTCCTATCAGCTGGTATATGTGGATGAGTCTGGCTGTGACAAGCGTGCGGGGTTCAGACGAACTGGCTGGTCCCCCCTTGGAGTGACGCCTGTCCAGATTTCTCAATTCCATCGGGGGCAGCGGTACCAGATACTGCCTGCTTATGCCCAGGATGGTGTAGTTCTTTCAAGTATCTTCCAGGGATCAACAGATGCTATAGTCTTCGAGGACTTCATACGGCAGCTCCTTCAACACTGCGGCAGGTGGCCCGAACCGAAGTCTGTTCTTATCATGGACAACGCATCTTTCCATCACACAGAGAGCATTAAGGATCTATGCTCTGCTGCTGGGGTGCGGCTATTACTATTATATCTACCGCCTTGCTCGCCGGACCTGAATCCGATCGAGGATTTTTTTGCTGAACTAAAAGCTTTCATCAAAGGAAACTGGTTGTCGTATGCCGAAGCTCCAGATCAAGGTTTTGATTCTTTTCTCGAATGGTGCGTCGATACCGTAGGGGCAAGAGAGCAGAGCGCACAAGGCCATTTTCGACATGCAGGCTTAAATATCGAGGATGCTTAACAGCTGGATTTATTTTGACATTCTGATAGATCATGAACAATGTGTGGTGTATATAATTATTCTGCCATAGGCGTTCTCCAAGAGTTTCCTCGGCATCTATGCTGCACTGACGTTCCTTAGCCCAATACGAAATATCTCGAACAAATCGCCGAGCGATACCTCTTTTCACTCCATTTTTGATAAAGAACTCTGGATCTTGGTCTTCATGAACTTGCACAAGATCTAACCCATCCTCTAACGCAATATCACCGCCCTTGCAAAATTCTGCCTTTAGTGTTTCATCATCCACTTGTGACTGTTGCCATTTACTGTATTCGGCCACGACGATGTCACGCAGGCCGGGAATAAATAGGACGTCCGCGCTGTCATTTCCCGGAGACATAGCTGGCGATGAAGTTGATGAAATTGCCCCAGAAGGATGAGAAGGCTGCGCAGGGAGGACGTTTGTGATTGTGATAGGGGGATATGTTGTGGACTGATTGATCCCCTTTTTCCTCTCAAGTCGCTGTTGCTCCTGTATATATAGCCTTTCGCGAATCGTCTCAGGAACGTCATCATGAGAAGTTAATATGCCACCTTGTTCCACATAGTTCACGAGGGCCCTCAGGTTTTGAGCGGTGAGTTTCAGGTGGTTTTTACCGATGGGGTCTCGCCAGCAATGTGGTCCAAGCTCGCAGGATCGTCCAGAACAGCGCATTAGGCTGTAGACGTGAGTCCAAGCGGCAGGTTGCCCCGTGGCTTCCTCCTCGGCATCGATATCCGCTTGCTTTTCGAGAAGCATACGTTGAGTGACAGAGGAAACACCTCTTTTATCTGTCGCTTTTAAGGCCGACTTTAAGCTGCCCATCTCGGTATAATTGAAAGATATGCTAAGTGTGAGCTTCTTGCCAGTTTGGAAAAGAGCACCCCATGAAAGGAGTTGCTTCTCCATCGCAGCCCAATTCACATCCGTTTTACCAAAGCATAAGGTGAGGTCCTGTTGATTGCGGTGATTCACAGATAAGACGATGACTGTATCGTCCAGTTCAGCCTTCTTGTGCTGAAATTTCTTTCCAGCTAGCTCCTTCAACTTAGGTTCCAGAAATAGACGCCAGTGAGAACGTGGAGCGAAGACTAAGTCTTGTTCCGTATTTTTCCTCACAACTTTGTTGTTCAGAGTAAGCTTCCACACAATACAATAATGGAGGCACGTAGGTGGATTCTCATCATATACTTTTCCCTCTTCCCACTCGGCGAGTTGAAGTAACGGGATCTGATCCAATGGTGGTGTCTCGCGTCGCCATACAGAAGATTCATCATCCACGGCCTGGTTGTGATCAATGGAGCTCACAACAGAGGGTGTTCCAGGTATATGATATCCCGGGGTCGGGGCATATAGCGAGAAATCGCCCATTCCGTCTAAAAAGTCGAACGGGGGGCCATCGTGGGCATCAAACGGGCTGCAGGTCATTTTTCGAGCCTAACATTGTGACTAGCGTTAGCATTTTTCTTCGTCATTGATATCGTCCACTTAAACCTTATCACAGGTGATGATTACCCAGATACGGTGATAGTAATTCGCACGGAGCAGAGGCGAAGGCCACGTCGTAAACTAGCAACAAACGACTGTCGCACCGTATCGCGATGCGTACTCTTGTCCAGGTCTAAGCAAGAAGCAACTATTAATGACATGCTGGCAGGTGCAAAAGTGACCGACGCCGTTGAAGCAAGGTTGCTATAGCAACACAGCCAGCCCTATGACATAGATGTTCGTCTTGTTTGCACGAAGATGTATTTTCCATTATATTCTGTGGAGATGATCGACCACTATTCCGGATTTAGATGAGTAGCGCTTACCTTGGATTCTATGGGCGCCTCAGAAATCAGAGACCTTTTCCCAGTTCAAAGCACTAGACAACGGCCAATACGATTCTAAAAGAGTTTATAATCACTCAAATATCCCATCGTCTATGCTATGATAAATCTTAGTTTAAGAGAGGCCTGGCACAACGCTTTGATGAAAATATATATACCAAGTAAACACCCACTTATGCAGTTGTCCGTGAACTACTGTAGAGCGAAACAAATCCGATTCTGCTTGTGAGTTCACTTACTGTACGCTGTAAATATATAACCGTAATTATGCGGTCAAATACCAAGCAATACCTTTGGAAGCAAACAGTTTATAGGTCTGGTGAATTAAAAAATATCACTAGCGTCTTGGCAGTGGGGCCCGGAAATTGAAAATGCTTGTCTAGGGTGGAAGCTGTTTTCGCTAGTGACTGTATAAGACCCGCGCCTCGTGTGACGTCCATAGGAGTGAATGGGTTGGAAATTGAAAGTGAATGGGACGGGACTAACCCGATTGGGACTGCTGTGCCCCCGAGGGTTGTTTACTGAGCTCGCGGCGCTCAGCACTTAGTTTCTTCTTCAGTTTGTACCTTCGTCAATACCACATGTTTCATTGGCATTTTGGGTTGTAACACCTCGCACTGTTCGACTTGCACTTCTCCGCCCTTTCCGCCTCCATCCCCTCTATCTTGCACTCATTGCTGCGCCCCTGCAATTTCGGCCACCCCATCGGCCTCGCTGTCTCCCCACATCTCCTTTCTCTTTCCCCTTTCTCTTTTCGGTCGCATACTGCGGTCGAGCCAATGTTGCATCCACCTTAGGATCGGCACAATCTCGCCATTCCTCGCGGGTGGCATTTTCAAACAGAATGGCCGGCTCTCGGAAGAGCATGTCCTCAGCTGTCGCGATACGAATTGTCTCTTCCTAGAATGCTCACTCAACATATGTAGTCAACTCGTCATACATACGCCTGGGTTTTGATTATTTCTTTTGAGTATTCGATGCGACAATGCGACATTACCGCCTCCTCCTTGCTTTTCCCGGTGCCCAGTCCGTGTGACCCGCTTTTCTGCGCTGGTCTAGTCGTGACTGCTCATATGATC
Organism: Penicillium silybi; assembly: GCA_027569585.1. Taxonomy (NCBI): domain Eukaryota; kingdom Fungi; phylum Ascomycota; class Eurotiomycetes; order Eurotiales; family Aspergillaceae; genus Penicillium; species Penicillium silybi. The sequence continues at coordinate 20,523 of JAPDFI010000073.1, forward strand.
TGTCGCGGCTTGGTTGCCCGGTAAATGCAGGTACTGTGCTCTGTTGCAAGCATCCAATGGCAAAAATACCTCACTGATGATCTTCTCAAGCTCGTGCTTGACTGGCGACCTAGAGCTTGCAGACTTTGCGGTTGAGCATCCTCGGACTCTCGTTGGCCCGGAGAACCGTGTCGGGAAACATCGAACCCGGAATTTCGAAGCGTGGTACTTGTCCAACATCTAAAGCGAAAGGTCCAGAGATGTGGCAAGCGTGCTATGAAGTATCATAGCATCTAGTTTTCCCTGTGTAGATTCGCCTCTCAGCCAAGCCGATATGACGTCGAAGACTCGTTTACGATTGATGCCTAACACTCGATTCCGCACGCTTCGGTTCATCCAAGCGTCTGAGGGTGCCTTGCACAGCTACCGGCGTCCTAGATCTGCTTATGCTTTCTTACTCTTGAGCGCCCTGGGACCCGCTTGTCCTTATCGGCCTTTATTTGCAATCACGACGCGAGGAGATCGGCCAGTGGCGAAAATACCGCAGGCTCGATATTCAATTTGAGTACAGTCATTCTCGAAATCGCCTTGACCAATATACACTTAGAAACTCTTCCCTGGCCCCACCGACAAGGCATTACCGCAGATCTTTTTATTGAGTGGCTCAACATTAAATTGAGGGCGCAGTAAAAT